>CAKALU010014465.1:1635-52969 GCA_916700995.1 Hozukius guyotensis
CCCCCCCCCCCCCCCCCCCCCAGACCAAAGCTAAAGCATCTCAGCTGACACGTCAGCAGCATGTTCAGAGACAGAGCAGACATTCAGGTAATGCCTGCTTTGGTGTGGTTTTGAAGGATTTCTTTGGTGTATCTCTGCAGGGAGTGATAGAGAGGGTTACTGTGGGGATGAGAGCATTACTATCTATCTGTTATCTCTATATGTCATCAAGACTAAGGAACTTGTTATTGAAACCAGCAGTGTTTCTCAAAAATACCCCAAATGTCAGGAGAATATACCAGTTTGTGTACCAGTTTACCATAAATAATCATATTATTGAACATACCTATATATACTGGGCGGCTGTGGCTCAGAGGGTAGAGCAGGTTGTCCACCAATCGGAAGGTCGTGGTTTGATCCCCGGCTGCTCCTGGTCACATGTTGATGTGTCCTTGAGCAAGACACTTAACCCCAAATTGCTCCCGAAGGCATAGCCATCGGTGTGTGAATGAGTATTTTGATTAGATCCTGATGGGCAAAGTTGGCACCTTAGTAGCCTCTGCCATCAGTGTGTGAATGGGTGAATACTGACATGTAGTGTAAAGCGCTTTGAGTGGTCGGAAGACTAGAAAAGTGCTATATAAATGCAAGTCCATTTACCATTTACCTACCTATAGGTAGAACCATAACAGCATCCCTGTACCCGTCTCTGAAGGCCTCCTTCTTCTCATTCAAGAGGACCTTGATGTCTCTGGCATAAATCACATGTCCACACACATTGTGAGAACCGCGGTTCTGCAGTGCAAAGCATTCGGGCTTCAAGATTTTTCAAGTAATTAGGGCCCGCGCACCGACAACGTCGGGCCAGCGAAGGCCCTATTGAAACTAGTGTTTATTATTATTCTTAAAATGAATCGCCTTTTTGAGGCCTTTGCCATGCCCCAAAAGTTGTTAAACTTGGCACACTTATCAAACGCGGTGAAAAATTTGATATTTTAAGGGTCTCGTGCTTAGCTGTTGCAAAATGACTCGCTAGCGCCCCCTAGAAAATTGGAAAAACTGAGCCCCTTGCTCCAGTTTCACCTACAAGTATGAAATTTGGCAGACAGATGTAACATGTGGAGACACACAAAAAAACCTCTTGGAGGTATGCCCAAAACTCAACAGGAAGTCAGCCAAGTTCGCCCATTTTTAGCGTTTTATAGGCCGTGTACTTTAACAAACTCCTCCTACAGAGGATCCTTGATCAGATCGACTGGAAATTTGGGCAGGACCATCTTAAGACCTCAAGGATGAAAAGTTATCAAAATGGTGAGTTTTCACTAAACGACCTGACCGTGGTGTGGCGGCCATTTTGAGCCATTCGCCATGAAACAGGAAGTTGTTGTAACTCCGCTGTACATAGTCCGATCTGCCCCAGATTTCTCAGGCATGTTGAGGGTCCAGTCCTGAGGACATGTACATGCAAAAATATACTCATAGCCCCGCCCCAAGATGTTAGCCACGCCCCCTTACATAACTCATGAACCGTTTGTCGTAGACTCTTGTGGGAGGTGTCATATCACTCAGCAGAGAGTTCCTGTTTCATTGGTATGGTTATCCCCGCCCCCTACACATTAGCCACGCCACTTTTCATAATTCATGAACCATTTTTCGTAGAGTCTTATGGCAGGCGTCATGGCGCTCATCAGAGTTTCGGTTTCACTGTGCCTGGCTGCGTCAGTCGGCGTCCTGCCAGTACCCCTGACGCGCGGGGAGGTGCGAGGGCCCGTTCATCGCTGGTCGCAGCTTTAATTCATATTATATTTCAGCATTTCCAGCCGTGCTTTAACCTTTTTTAACCACCTAGGGTGCAGGAAGGAGTGGTTTGCCTATAGACATACCCCAAAATAAATCAAGAATAGCTCCACAACTACCAGGTCTATATGCATGATCTTGGTCTCTATGGATAGGTAAGACTTCAGAAAATTCATCCCCACTGTCAGTAACATTGTGATGTTTCTATGTCTGAGTAAACTCTGATGAACCAAAGAAAAAATGTGCATTTTTATCCTCGCCTAAAATGTTTTCTAGATAAGACTGTGGATAACACCATTATAGCAATGATGCCATGCACAGAGATGCCACTGAATTCATTCAGCAACTCTTTGACTACAACTGTGTCAAAGCAGATATAAATAACACCAAGCACATATATGCTACAAAGGTTTCAGTAAGGATAGGACCAGGCGGACTCTCCATTTGGCCACTTGGATACCCAAAATGTTCCAAATGGGTTTTCTACCTCTTGAAAGGGAATCTGGCTATAAAATACTACTGATATCCACTACAGGAGGCTATGTGCACACAATGGAGACTTTGGTCATGCCATTTACCCTGTGCATCATCACATTCTACCATTGCACAGTATAAAATCAATAATAAATTGTATAATTTTGACTCCAAATGGAGTAGTTTTATTATAATAAAGAAATATGATCTAAGTAAAACTTAGATAATAAAAAAATAAGATCAATAACAATGTAAATAAGATAACAAAAAAGAATCCAAAGTCAAGTATGTACATTCAATATCAAAAATATTATAAAGTAAAAATACAATTTCTCGTGCGTTGATTTTGTAACTAAAATATTGAAATCATTGCCAAACAAACATTGCTTGGACAAAATACACTTGGAGTGTTGTTTTAGTCGCGTTAAGGCCTCGTCTTTTAGAAACTATTTCCGAAAAAAGACCACCACAGCATTTTATGCATTTGAGCTGTCATTACTCACACTGCACTGTAAACAGAAACATGTACAGATTTGTGAACATCTATGACCGGAGCTGAACCTAACTTGTTTGCTTGTTGCAGTCTTGCAGTAGCGGACATGCTGGTGAGTGTGTCCAACGCCTGGGAGACCATCATCATTTACCTCCTCAACAATAGACAGCTGGTGGTGGAGGATCACTTCATCCGGCAGATGGACAATGTGTTTGACTCCATGATCTGCATCTCTGTTGTGGCGTCGATGTGTAGCCTGCTGGCCATCGCTGTGGACAGGTAATGATGGAAGGAGGTGTGCATGGATAAATACAAGCACTTTTGTCTTTGTCCTGAAATCTGTGTAACAATAATACTCTCAGATGAGCCAGTGTGCGTAATTACATAGCTCTGTTTGTCCTGAAACAAGACACAACGTCTCTTATTTAGTTCGGCGAATGAAGATGTAAAATATAAACAGATTTTCTAACAATAGAGGCTGTGCAATGCAATTAGCTAACAAAAGCAGCATGGAGCTCTTTATATTTTTCCAGTCATAAGATTATAGGAATTCTTTTACTGGAATTAATCTCTGTCCAATATGTAATTACCAATTTCCTGTTTCTTTCTGAAATGAGTCTGAAAGTTTAGTTTACTCAATATGGCTAGTACTGCTCATCCTGTGATTACAGTTTTTAAAATGTATTCTGCACTAGATTGCGCTGCTGTAGCGCTGCCACCATTTTGGACTGAAAACACCAATGAGTCTGTGGCCATGGATGTATAAAGAGACGTCTAAATCAGAGGATAATGTTTTTTGAGGTAAATCAACTTCCCAGTACGAACTCTTAAATAGCCCTCATTTAAATCATTATGTCCTAAAAGTTGTAAAATGAACAAATAGCTGAATCCAGAGTTATTTTCATCACCGCCCTGCACGCTCATACGACATATCGGGTTCTGCCAGCTTCCTGCTAGCTGTATGCGGCTGTAATAATAGATATATTGGCTGTAATTCATCACTTTTATTATCTTCTAATACACCCGTGGGCTGTATGCTTTAAGCCTGTACCGTGGTGGATGTATTAACGTCTCTGTTCTCTAACAACCGGCTATTGGCCAGTAGCTAGTGGTGCTAGTAGCATGACATCAACAGAATTTAATGGAGTTGTAGGCTATTAACAGACATACAGGGCGAAAGCACAGAACACAACCTCTTCTACATCCATGGTCTGTGGTCTACTGGCCTCTATTTTGGATCATGGACATGAAAAAGTTTGAGATTGCTCTCATAATGTGTGTTCTAACTTCCATTTATGTCCATTGCTCACTTTATGCTCCTCTGGGAAGCAGCCGGGCAAAAAGTTTAATAAATAAATAAGTAAATACTTATAATAGTATACATATTTATAATATTTTTATTGTTCAACACAGGCCATTTTGGTTGAAACATTAAAGTTATGACAATAGAATAGAAATAATTTTGTTTGATTTTTGTTTTTCGGACGTTTTACTGGCGTCCGGTAGTCACTTTCAATCCAAAATAGCGGAAGCGTAGCTCTGCTGCTGGGCGCTGACGTTGCAACGGAACAAACAATTAACTTTCACTTCTTATTAATGTACGTTCTTTGACGTTGATTTGAATGGGAAGGTATGTTCTACTCCTATTCTATTTCTATTTCCCACATCTCTAGACATCTAAAAGGTCTCTACCCTCATTGGTTTCTGCAGTTCCTCAGTGGCTGGTTAAGGTTGCTACAGGTTACTCCAAAAATCAATACATGTTATTGGTCTACAGGTACGTCACTATCTTCTATGCACTGAGATACCACAACATCATGACCGTGAGGAGAGCCGGCTGCATCATCGGGGGAATCTGGACCTTCTGCACGGGCTGCGGGATCGTCTTCATCATCTACTCCGACACCACCCCCGTCATCATCTGCCTGGTCTCCATGTTCTTTGCCATGCTGCTCATCATGGCCTCCCTCTACAGCCACATGTTCATGCTGGCGCGTTCGCACGTCAAGCGCATCGCCGCCCTGCCGGGCTACAACTCCATCCACCAGCGGGCCAGCATGAAGGGGGCCATCACGCTCACCATCCTGCTGGGGATCTTCATCGTCTGCTGGGCTCCCTTCTTCCTCCACCTCATCCTGATGATCTCGTGTCCACGGAACCTCTACTGCGTGTGCTTCATGTCCCACTTCAACATGTACCTCATCCTCATCATGTGCAACTCTGTGATTGACCCGCTCATCTATGCCTTCAGGAGTCAGGAGATGAGGAAGACTTTTAAGGAGATCATCTGCTGTTACAGCCTGAGAAACGCCTGCACCAACATCTGCGCTCTGACGGGTAAGTACTGAGAGACACAGACTGAGAAGACCAATGACTGGTGACTGCTGACTGAATCTGACACTGGAGAAGAGACTGGACTGGAAAACTGGTTCATTGCACTTTTCAGCCAGTACAGTGTATGGTCTTCTGTCCAGTATGAACTGGAAAGGGGACCCTCGCAGAAGGTCAAACTACTATCTCCTAATGTATCCGCCATGCGCACAAAGTGGCTCGTTTATTAGGTAAATTATTTGAACACACAGCCATTTGAAATTATGATTGATTTTTAAGTGCGTTACAGAAAACAGTTTGTGTCCGGCCTTTCATTTCAGCAGACATTTCTTTTATCCTTCTGCTTTGACCTTCTTCTTGACAGGATATTTTCATTTCCATTACTCTCATTAGTAAATCATAAATGCCGTTGTGTAAGAGCTCTTGCATACTTGCTTTTAACTACTGTATGCGTTGGCGTGAGCATGATGGCTACCCTGCATACCCAATGTTGCTTCAGAGCAGTGGTTGGGAATTATCGCTATGCTATGCCAACCCAGTCTAACTCGCAGCTTGATCAGCGCCCCCCTCGGCATCTGATACCGACGCACTGAGGCACCCTTTAGCGTCTGTACACGCCGGGCTTTCAACTAATTCCAATGTGAACCCATCCGCGTCATTGTTAGACGGTCAGAGCAACTGCCGTAGTATAAACGGCGAGAAAGTCTGAGTAGGGCGGGTAGGAAAAACAAACACAGGACTTTCACCTCGGAGACTGCTGTTCGTGTCCTGTGTGAAACCAAATCAACGTTGACTTATTTTACCGTTACGTAACAAGCGTAGTTATTTTACGTATAAAACGTACTTATTTTAAGCCAAACCACGATCTTTTCATAAACCTAACCAAGTAGTTTTGTTGCGTAAGTAAACCTAAAAATGAAGTAACCTTCATTAGAAGTGTATTTTGAAAAGACACTGTGTGCATATAACGAGCGGAAACTTAACACGCCGTACCTGAAACGTCCAACACTGATGCTAGAGGGGTATCTAGAGCGCCATAGAGTAGGGCCACTGACCAAGCGTCGGTGTTTGACGAGTTGGGAGTGAGAACGCGTTGGCTCTGCGGATGTATGAATGGTGGGGGAATGAAGACAACAACAATAGGGGAAAATTATGAAGGAAAACTAATAGTAAGTTGCCTGAAAGAAATGCTCTTACATGTAATTTTGGAAGACAATCACAAATTACTTCTTTGTCGTTTAGTACGGAGGACGTGTTGAAAAAATGCCAATCGCATCGCAGCCGCTTTCTATCAGCACATTGTTAAAAAGCATGTACAGTATATGAGCGCTCAAAACAAACAAAGTGAAGTGGGGGGGCCAGCTTTGGATGACGTAATACAGTGTTTCCCACAGGATTTTTAAGAGACTGTGGTGGGGGACCTTGGACCTTCTAGGGGGGGTTTGGGGGGAAGGTCCCCCGGAAGAAAACTTTGAACATTTTCAAGTTAAATGCATCAATCTGGAGCACTTTGAGAGCAAAATTACGAGGCTAGATCTATGAAGAACAATTTAATAGTAAAGGTTGTATGGTTATGAATGCTGATGGCAAAAAGTCACACAGCATAAACATGGTAAATGAGACGGGGTGCCGACATCGCCGCAGACCCCTCGCACTGAGAACAGTCTGCCCCGGTTGACAGTTGCGCCAGGATCCCGTCTCTCCCAACAGGGAACTCAACAGCCTCGGGCAGCGGCGAGGTCCGGGCGAGGGGTGATGTAATACTCACGGTCGGGTCTTTACAAGCAGACCTAGAGTCTGTGTGTGCACCAAGACGATGCGCCCGGAGAGGGCCAGTCCACCAGTTGAGAAGTGTAAAACTATTTTAGGTTCATTATGAAACTGTGGCGGGCTGAATGTCAGATCGCTTTGATTTCATTTGAAGTAGGTTACACAATGATTGATGATTGGATAAAGATCCACAGCACACAGCATACAAAATGTGTATAAACATATTATTCAGTGCCTTTTTATTGGGCATCAACCTCGAGTTTACGCACGTATTGTCGAAAACAATAGACTTGACATGTAAATAAACGCTTCACTTCAGGTTACGGTTACGTGAGACACCGCAGAGACGGAGCCGTGCAGACAGCTGCTGACCAGATTAAAACAAGAGAATAAAAAAACTTCCGGTGCCCGTGGCTCACAGTCTGTCGGAGGTTTATCTCTCTAACTACATTAAGTTTTTTTATTGATTCACTGTTGAGCAGAGCGTCTTCATCATTATGCGTTTACAACCCCAGACGCCACATTCATCCATGGCCTCAGATGTGTATTACCTTGTTTGTCATCTATAAGTGGGGAAAAGTGCTGATCTTTTGGATGGCATCACCTGTCAACAGCCAATTTCCTGCCACTGCGGTACTCCCTGCCCCAGCCTGCTGCTGCATTAGTGCTACAGTTTAATGAACAGCTTCCTTTAAATCTGCCAACGCTCAGCAAATTAATTTGTCTCTCCTGTCTGTATCTTGTATCTTTATAGCTGCTTTATTCTGTCAGTGTGCCCCCCAATGATCCCTGCGCTGGAATGTTATTTTTTTTTTAAAAAAGCAGTGTGTGTCCGGCACACACAAACATATTAAACTATGTGAAGATGTCATACGTTTACACTTGAAATGTAAAAATGAATGTAAAAAGAAGCTTCACAGTGCTCTCTGTAAGTATGTGTGTTTGTGTGTGTTAGTGGCGCCTACCTCCCGACTGAGAAGCTTGACCGAACTTTATCACAACATGCAACCATCCGCTGAAGCTGCTTTTCATTACAAATGTTATGCATCATTTCTTGGTGGTGGATACTAAACATTTGTTTTCCAGTGTTATATTTATTGCAAAAAAAAAGAGAGAAAGCCATTTGTATTATTTGTGTCTTCAGACTAGGGGTGTCGCGATATGCCGGTATTGACGATAACTGATATTTAAAAATGAAATATTGATATGTTAATATATTGATAAGATGATGCTATGTAAATACTCTAGCGCCTCTTCTAGGGAAACTTTATTTTTCAACCTGGACTCTATTTCCCATGTTTTTGTGTCCAAATGACTAATGCAACAACAACTTCTGCGCTGTAGACGGCAGCTGCCCAGGGGCTGCAATGTAATCCTATTGGGGCAAGCTGGCACCGTCATTTACGCCCACTAAAAGTGTTTGTTTTTGCCACTGACAGGCTCTGATTGTTATTATAAGTGTCTGACAATATTATGGAAAGAGTCTCACTGAAGGAGAGGTCTCTTTCTGAAATCTGGAGAGGTGACTTGGACACAATAACAGACAGACACTAATCATAACAATCAGTGACAAAAACAAGCACTTTTAGTGGACGTAATGTTACATTGACGCTGCTCACTTGCCCTCGCCATACTTGCCAACCTTGAGACCTTAAAAATAGGGAGGATATCAAAACCATAGCGGGGGATCTGGGAGTCCTCCCCCCCAGAAATATTTGAGTTTCAGACACTTTGTTTCCTGCATTCTGGAAAACAATGAAAAAAACAAAATAATAAGTAGACTGCAACATCATTTTTATGTTCTAATTTTACCTTTAATTCTCAGGAAAGAAAACTGAATAATTTGCCCCTCTGGCATAAATCTGGTGTGTGAATCTCTAGCGTAATCTAATATTCATCAGTTTTAATCATTTTTTGCTCCTGCTTGAGTATTTCTTTCTCTTAGTACTCTTTATTTCTCTCTCCGTCTCTCACTCACTGAAGGTCCTTTCAGACACAATGGGACAACGGCACGACTGCGCTCTGAAACCCCATCATTTCCATCGGCTTGCACTGCGCCATGACGGCTTTTCGCTGTGTTGAGCAAAGCCCGACTTTGGGTGCTACACGCTGTGATGTGTGCTGAACCCAGCGGCGTGCTCAGCTCAAACATGAGCTCAAACTGCGCATAGACTGCTCTCTTCCGCCGGGAAACAGCATTGGTGTAACTCTATTGTCGTCCGGGTGGAAACAGTAGGGATTATACACGCTGTACAGAGCCAGAAAAGTGTGAAAATTTGTCATAAATCTGGAGAATTTTTGACCCCGGGAGGAAACCAGGAGAGGGAGATGAATAACGGGAGTCTCCCGGGAAAATCGGGAGGGTTGGCAAGTATAACCCTCACAGTTTGTTTCGCTGCTGCTGGTTACAGCGTTCTCCCTCAATACTGGACCAATTAAAAAAATTGTTGTCCCCGTTAATCACTTTGTCAACAGGTTGAAAAATACCAAAGTTATCCTTTAAACCAGGCTTTTGTACAGTTATGGTTACAGACTCTCTCCACCTCCCTACACTCATATTTTGCCAAAAAAAAGCACAAAACGCACAATAAACAAAGTTAAAGATGAATTTGACTGATATCATTATTATTATTATTATTATTATTATTTAATTATCTCTAGATAATATCATTATCGTGAACTCTTTTGGCCACGATAATCCTGTAGTCAAAATCTGATATCGTGACAGCCCTACGTCAGATTGATCGTTGCCGTTTTTTATGCTTATAGACAGCAAGACAAGAGATGTTTATGGAACAAACATGAAAAAAACAGAATTAAAAGGATGCCTTTTAATTCTGTTTTGTGTTGTAATTGCCTTACTGCATAGCTTCCATTTAATGTTTATTGTAAGTGCTTTGCAACTGTGAGATCAAAAAAAGAGCATATGAATACGGGCTTTTATTAAAACCCAATGGTATTATTTTCCCAATAGGTTTATTTATTGATAGTTCCATTTTTACTCACTGTACATCCACCTCCAACATGACCTGATCTGTGGAATTATGCAGAATGATTCATTGTTGTTGTTGACTGTAAATACTCGGTTCTTGTTCCCACAGAAATAGCAGCAAAAAACACTGAAAGTGATGTGATACTGCACAGGGGTGAAGCCCTCATGCTGATTGCATGCATTTATGTACAGTACAGTGAGACCGTATTAACAGCTGTGGAGACATATTTCCTGTTAGTTAATGGTGAAGTCATGGCATGCAAGAATATCAATGTGAGCTTTAATTGAAACGACCGATATCAGTGTTGCTTAAAATAATTTATTTTATTTATGTGCGTCTGAATAAAAGCAAAAGGTAAAATGGTGAGCTGCTTTCATATTATTGTTTGCATCGGTAGCCGTGGTAACGATGGAAATGACAAGGTTATGAATGATCCATGTGGAAAAAATAATAACATGTCCTTTGAGTGAAGTAGACTCTGGGAAATATGCGCCCTGTGTGAATGATGTGGTGCAAATGGGCCATTTTAAATCGACCGATTTGAAGAGATTGACGTTTTAGGTGATATGAGATTGCACCCAAGTCCTGAGAGAACAGGATGATGGGGGGGATGGATGGATAGACAGCCAGGAAGACAGAGAGAGGATGGAGAGATGGCAGTTATCTAACGACACAATACACCTGCTCATTTGACCTCTGACTGGATCCATTTAGCGCCCTTTTTGCAAGACTTTTTTTTCTATTTCTTTTTATAATTTTAGTTTTTCAATTCAAAAACATTCTCGATTAAAAGTGTGTTGTAATGCCCGACAACTGCATTTGAGTTCTAAATCTGCGAGCCGCTGCCCCTTCCTTTTCGACCTCCCTTGTCACAGCCACCGCATGCAAATCGAGCGCTCTGCGGAGCACGTATCCCTGAGCGGCCTTCATTGCCAGCCAGATAACGATAGTGTTTGTTTAGGGCCTGGACATTTGCCATATTTCTATGAATATGATTTATGAGCTCATACAACCACTGAATATTGTGTGAAATGAATCTCTCCCTCTTGGCTCCTCTCTCGCCGCACACACTAGGGCTGAATAGTTTGAAGCTTCATTCATAACATTTACAGTAAGATAACGATAGTGTTTATAATAAAGTCATTTTCGATACATTTTGAGGTAAATATTGGGGTAATTTGGCAGTAATTCCAAAGAAATTCCAAATAGGTTACTTGCTAATTATCATCTAATTACCATTAAATTTGCGGACCTGTAAAAGGAAGTGTTACCAAAATATGTGCTACTCTATTTACTTTATTTTTTGTGAATAATTATGAGAGGGGTGCTCTTTTTTTCTTCGCTTGAGCACCTGCTCCCCAACAATGTCTGTTCATGGCACTGTCTAATGGAAAAAGCATACACAGAAACACTCACATGTGCTCATTCAAACACAATGGAAACTAAATGTACTGGTGGCAGTAGCCTTGATTTAGCCCTCTTCAAATACCAGGTGGGAAAATTTAACCTATTTTGCCGCAGGATGCCCTTGACCACCCACAGATGTTCATTGGCAGTACAGGTCTGTGTATTGTTGACTCCCAGGTGTAGATATATGCAACCTGATGAATGTAAAGCAGTCTGCAGGTAAAGGGGAAAGTAAAAAGCAAACATAAAAAGCTGTAATAGATTTTCTCTATGAGCACTGCTTCCAGTCTGAACAAAGCAGCATCTTCTTAAAGGTGTGTCTGAGCTCGACGCTGCGGAAGGCGTAGATGGCCGGGTCGACGAGGGCGTGGCTCATCAGCAGCACCACGTGCAGCTGGAACAGCGATCGGTAGCACTCGCAGTACGGGTTCATGGGGCACACCATGATGATGATGAGGTGGAGGAAAAATGGCGTCCAGCACACCACGAACACCCCGAACAGGATGGTGAGCGTCAGGGCCCCTCTCATGCTGCTGCCCCACCACCGGTGACGCCGACACTTCCCCCCGCCGCCGGTGGGCAGAGCGGCGATCTTCCTGGCGTGGATGCGCGCCAACATGAACATGTAGACGTAGAGGAAGCAGATGATTGCCAAGGAGACGACAAAGAAGACAACAAAGCAGATCATGATGAACCTGGTGTCGAAGAACCTCACCATGAGCACGGCTGACAGCCCGCATGTCATCCAGATGAAGCCCAAGATGGCCTTTGTGCGCCTCATTGTCATGATGTTGTGGTATCGAAGAGCATGGAAGATGGTGATGTAACTGGAAGTGAAAACAAACAATTTCATCAGCTGTTCAGTTAATCTTTTGGTGTTGAGTTACACTTGGATGCTTTACAAGTCCAGTGTGTAGGATCTGGTGGTATCTAGCGGTGAGGTGAGGAGATTGCAACCAACTGAAGCCTCTACCGTGTGCCAAGCGTGTTGGAGAGCTATGGTGGCCAATACAAGAAACGCAAATGGCGCTCTCTAGAGCCAGTTGGAGCAGAGCCAGTGCGTAGAGTGTGTGTGTACGTGGGAAGTGAGTGGTGAAGCAACGGACAGAGAGAGAGCGGCAGCGACGGGAGCAAATAATGTTATCGACTCCGAAAAACAGAGTTTAGTTTGGCCGTTCTGGGCTACTGTTGAAACATGGCGGTGCAACGTGGCGGACTCCATGGAGAGAGGACCCGCTCCCTACGTAGATATAAACCATGGATGTATAAAGAGATTGGATACAGGCATCGGAGACGGCTCCCGTTCATTCCTATGAGAGTTGCTCAGTGGCACATGAAGCCAAAATGACTCGACTGCCGAGTGATAAAGTACCCCGATCTTCCGCATCCATTGGGCCCATAGAGCAGGCGCAGTAGCGTGTCCTTTAACTCCGCCTCCTAGGCCTCGCTCCAGCCTCGGTCTGAGTCTCATTCACATGAACGGAGGAAGGGAAATAACTCTGGATTCAGCTATTAGTGCATTTTACAATTTTGGGCCCAAAGGCATCACGTGACGGACACGGAAGTTGTTGCACCGCCGTTTGGCCACTACGAAAATTTGCTTCAAAGCCTGACGCTCTTACTGGGGGGTTGATATAAACGGCTCCAATCAGTTTCAAATCAATTTTTCCCCTGCCAATCAGCTCTCTGCCCAATCCTCGGCCTAATCACCTCATTCTCCTCACCTGAGCTTCTCCGCCATCTCTCCACCTGCACTTCATCCCCTCGTCAGATTAGTTTGTATTTAAGTCCTGAGTTTTCAGTTCAGTCTTTGTTTGGACCTTGATTTTGTCATGAGAGTTTTAAGTTTTGCCTTGCCTGCACTGGAGATTGAATTAGAATTATATTCTCCAAGTTCCTGTTGTCTGTGATCTCCTGCATTTGGGTCCACCTGCTCCACTCTCCCTGACAAGATCCCCCTAGTGTGTAACACACACTGGTCCTTTAAAGCTGCACTAATCAATATATTTTTAATTAAAACTAGGGATGGTAATGTTGAGAAAGCAGCAAGAGTCGATTTTTCTATATTATCCAACCTAAAAACCCAGCCCAGTTTTGTCAACTCTTTTCCAATGAAAGTAGCTAGCAGAACTAGCTCCAAAGGTCCCTAAATCTAGAGAGAAAGTCACCAAGTTGGCAACGCTGACAGTCCGTCCCTTCAGGCCTCCCTTAAAAGCCAGTCCCCCAAAATGATCATATGAATGTAAACAACGCGCGCAGACAGGCAGGTAGGCAGGCAGGTAGCCCGTCCAATCATTTCATTCAGTCCGGTCCGGTTTATTTAAGTCCTGCTACAGCCACCTGATTTTTTCTTTTTTTTTTGTCAGAGCATTTGATTAATTGATTTCTGTCAGGATGTAAAGAGAATTTCAACAAATATAACAAAAAAGTGGTTTAGAAGAACACTACCGACCCTAGCTTTAAGTCCAACTGAAATCACATTTAGTGATCCCCAGCACCAAACTTGTGGACCAGCCCAGTCTCACAGCAGTTTGTGAAATAGTCAAGAAATTTAATGTATTTATTTGTGTACATAGACATGAATTTCACATTTTTTTCGTGACGGTCAGCACAAAATCAATTCTAATGTAATCCATGTAATCGGATACAAAACGCTCAGGAGACTGGCGTTCTTGTCCAGTGTGAAACCACAAATCAAAGTTGATTTATCTGCCACGTAACTTCCATACTTAGCACTTGCAGAGTTATTTTAACCCAAACCACAATCTTTTCCTAAAGTTATCTAAGTAGTTTTTGTCATGTAACTTCCGTACTTAAGTTACGGCACTTCCGGTTATATTTTAACCCAAACCGCGATCTTTTCCTAAAGCTAACTAAGTAGTTTTGTTGCCTAAGCCTAACCAAATTGATCAATTCCTAAACCTAACTACGTAGTTTTATTTTGAAAAGACTGGAGCGGAAATAGACACGTGCGTCACGTGTTGTTGAAAGTCGTGCTCAGCGTCACGAAAAAAAGGGAAATTTGTGTTTATGTACACGAATCAAATGGATTCAATTTCGTGACTATTTCACGAACTGCCGTGAGACTGTGTTGTGTGGACAGACAAAGCTAGCAAGTATAAAGTGGATATTTTTAAGTGAAATTTTCACCGTCGTGGATTACAGGCATGTTTTGATTCACTTCATGTTATCATATCATACTGATATGATCTGAAATAAGTGGCTGCCCAGAAAGTGTGAAAAACATGGTAAACAGTAATGGAAAGTGTACATGACTTGTGGCACAGCATTCAGAAAACACTGCTGCAGTGGGTCTTTAATAAGCTGTGGATATATGAGCCCAGAGAACAGCTCAGACTTTTCCGAACTCTCCCCAGAGTCCTAGTTAGTGAGACCTGATGCTTAGAATTTAAACATGAGCAAAGGATAATTGGTTGTAGGGTCCACGATTTACAGAGAAACAGTTCAAAACAGCCAGCACAGCAGCAAACAGATCAAATATATAATTTGACTCTGTATAGCCACCATGGTTCCGGTTTCCTTTAAAGTCACTGAAGCCAGTTTTCCCTTTGATTTAAAAGGGAACTAAATAGCTTTAAGCATCACAATGCCTTTGGAATGGGGATTAGGTGGATTATTGGGCTGGGGTGGAACATATTCATACCATCACTGATTCAAATCCATCCCTCACACTGTCAAATGTATGGATTATAATATATATATATATATATATATATCATCTCAATCATTTTGTGTGCAAATCCAAGCCCGACATACATACCGGTCCACAGCAATAGCCAGGAAACTGAAAATGGAGCCCACAAACGACATACACAGCAGGGAGTCCATCAAATCGTCCAGTTTCTGCTCAGAGGAACCTTTCTTCTGCAGCTGTCCCACGTTGGCAAACACAATCATCAGGTTCTCCCAGGTCTTGGTGAGGCTGGCGATGGTGTTAAAGGCCGCCAGGCTGCAGATGAAGCAGTACATGGGCGAGTGGAGGTTCCTGTTCCGTATGACGGCCACCACAACCAGTAGGTTCTCAGCCAGGCTCACCACGCCGATGGCGAAGAAGAGAGGGAAGGGGACCTTCACCTCGGGGCAGTCCGACTGATTCGCTGTGGTCGCGTTCATGGTTAGCCAAGATGGCGTTCTGTCTGGATTAAAAAGGTGAGCTACCTAGATGTTAATGTTACTGTTAATTTCTCAAGATGTGGAGAACCATGTGAGGAAAATGTTCTCAGTTTTATCTTCAGTGTTGGAATAGATTAAACTGCAGCTAATTGATCAAGGTTAGCCTCGGGTAGGCTATCACAGTTGTCAATTTTTCAATCTTGCCTTAATCTTCTACTGTGCTCATTGTAGGTTGTGACCAGATACGACCGGAGATTCAATCTGACTGAAGATGTGGTGGTGTTCTCAGCTGATACAGTGTGACTGCTTCATCTGCTGGGTAATTACACACACAGGAATGCTGGCAACAAGCTGCTCCCTGCAGCCGGTCTGTCACTTGTGACAAAATGTCTTTTTCACATACTGCACATCCTTCTTTCAGCTAGAGTGGGGGGTGAGTTAGTGCTTTTGGCACAGCTCAGTCATAATCTACAGCCATGTGGCTGCATCTGCCTCTCTTTGGCTGTTTACACAAGGGACAATCGATTTTTTTCTGTAGGTGTTTTTTTCAGACAGTGAGGGTCTGTCCAGGGCTTATAGAGAGACAGAAAATGATTGCCAAAGTGAGATGGTAGTGCAGAGGTTTAGATTGCTGGTGTCGATCGAATCCTGTCTGCTTTCTGTTAGAGCCCGGTAAAAACGTTTGCTTGATGCGTCACCTGTGGAAGGACAAATTAAAATTGATTAGAATTCATTAAAATCCAAGCCGATTAGACTGTTGTCAGGCTATTAAATAGGCGTTATCAGTCGCTATAAGCCCCATAGATGTGGGTCAATAGGGGCTTGCTACACCCACTAGTAGGTTTTATCATCCAGTCACATGGTAGATCACTGAAAGAAGGTATAAAAGAACAAGACAGTGATCTCTAGCGACCGTAGTAATTATGACAGGAGCAGAAGTGGAAGTCAGGTGCTGTAGTATAAACACAGGGTTTTCACCCAGGAGACTGGAGTTCACATCCCATGTGAAACCAACAATGTGTTGTTGTCTTTATGTTCGTAGTTATTTTAACCCAAAACAGTGTTTTTCCCTAAATTTAACTAAGTGCTTTTTTGCCTAAACCTAAAGAAATTGTAGTTTTGTTGCCTAAACCTAAATAAGTTGTAGTTTTGTTGCTTAAGCCTAAAGAAGTTGTAGTTTTGTAGCCTAAACCTAAAGAAGTTGTAGTTTTGTTGCCTAAACCTAAAGAAGTTGTAGGTTTGTTTTACCTAAACCTAAAGAAGTTGTAGTTTTTTTTTTTGCCTAAACCTAAAGAAGTTGTAGTGTTGTTGCCTAAACCTAAAGAAGTTGTAGGTTTGTTTTACCTAAACCTAAAGAAGTTGTAGTTTTGTTAGCTTAACCTAAAGAAGTTGTAGTTTTTTTTTTGCCTAAACCTAAAGAAGTTGTAGTGTTGTTGCCTAAACCTAAATAAGTTGTAAGTTTTGTCTAAACCTAAAGAAGTTGTAGTTTTGTTGCCCAAACCTAAAGAAGTTGTTTTGTTGCCTAAACCTAAAGAAGTTGTTTTGTTGCCCAAACCTAAAGAAGTTGTTTTGTTGCCTAAACCTAAAGAAGTCTTTTTGTTGTGTTCAAAACTCAACGTTTCATTCAGTTTTACAACATGTTGGAACGTGTTGCTTTTAAGTTTCACTTTTACAATGTAGTAGGTGTAGTAGGCCCATAATGACCCCCATCTATGGTGCTTATAGCGACTGATAAGGCCCATTTAGTGACCTGATACCAGTCAAATCGGGTGAAAATCCACAGGTATAGTCGTCCTGGTTCTGTTGAATGTGTTGCATAGATTCAATGACTTCCCTTCCAACGTTTCACATGCTGAATTCAGTATGAATCATGTAGCATTTGGAGTTCAACATTTGCATTTTCTCTTTGATGAGTAGCGTGACCTTTTATCCAAGGTCTAACTGCTCATCTGATCGAGTATTCTGCCCTTCAACTTGAGTTTGTTGAGGTCAACTTTTGTAATTGGACAGTGTTCTTACAGTTATGAAACTCATTTTGAAAAGGAACAGTTTCTCATCGTCATAACCATAATGAAAATGAAGGAAATACTCTGTGATCTGGGTTTTAGAATTCCTGCCAGGCTGCACACTGAAGATGATTATAATAATTATACCATGCTTTTAACCAAACCCTTCTGATCCCTCTTTTCATGTCAATCCCAAAGCTGTCTCAGTGTCTTCAGAATAATCAAAGATGCTCCATTAAATCCAATAAACTACTGTGTAACTTTGCAAACTTCATCACAGCCTTTGACACACGCTTTGACTAATTGCTAATTAGAGAAATGTACTGTGCTTTCAGATAAAATTGCAGTCATGTCACAGTCATGACTTCCTGCAGCAGTCCATTGTTTGCCTCCTTATTTCTGTCTCAACCGGAAAGAGAGGAGCATGAGAATCAAAAAGGCTAATCGAAGTGGTAAATCTGAATGTCATCTGCAAGTGTTTTTCAGTGTTTCTTGTAAGATGCTTCTGATTTTCTAGGAATGAGTTCACAGTCAAAACAAGACTAAAGAGCAACACACACTGGAGAGAATCATCTCATTGGACTAGAGTTAGTTGACGACCAGGTGAGCTGGTTTCACAGTCCTGCTGTTGTGCGTTCTGGCTCTCTGTCATGGCTTACTGAGACACTTGATGGAACTGAGCCTGAGTTAAAATATTTGTTTCACCTGTGCTTTTCCTGCTGTGACAAATCAAAATGTCTGTTGTGAGAAAGGCCAACTGGACAGTAGCGTATTCCGACTAGGGTCATTGCGGTGGGCGTGAACCAAGATGCCACTGCTTGGTGGGCAGAAACAAGACTCGGTCGAAACCAGGTATATCACTGGTCCGTGTAATCAGTCTGTGACAGACTATTGCGTTTGTGCCCTCTGCGGTCCAGCCAAAAACCCGTTCTCAACCCACCTTGTCACATACTGACGTTTCGTCAGACCCCTCGGCATCACTTTTCGGTCGCAGTAAACACAGGCTTAATGTTGTGAATTAAACAAAAACACTTGCTTAGATTTAGGCAACAAAACCACTTAGTTAGGTTTAGGAAAAAACAAAATGTTTGGGCTTAAAATGACTACGTTTCTACAGTGAAAATGACACTGAACATTGTGAACACGGGACATGAATGATTAGCTGATTGTAAAATGAAACTTAACGCACGGGACACAAACAGCTTGCTCCGATTGTCGAATAACGCCGCTGGTGGGTTTACATTGGGACACCTTACCAAATGTCGGTATGTGACAAGCTGGGAGGGAGAGTGGGTTGAATAATATAATTAGGTTTGCAGGTATTTGGTTAAAGTTATTACAATTTATCATGTGAGGAAGAATGTTTGTACCAAAGTTTATGGCAATCAATCCAATATTTGTCGAGATGTTTCAGTCTTGACCAAAGCTGTGACCGATCGATTGACCAACATTGCCATCACTAGCTTCGATAAAACTGTTATTCAAGATGCAAACGTACAGCGGGTTCCTCAGCTTTCACGTCCAACCCACTGCTCAGCTTTTGATTTGTACAACATGAATAATAACAACCCAATAACAACAGCCGTAGCAGACAAAGTTGTGAAAAAGCCTGTTCACACAATCTCTGTGTTGTTCACAGTCTCACAGGGATTATTGACAACATAATATCAGAGTGGAATTATCTCCACTGGTGGTGTAAACAGTTCAGAAAAAGTTTACTTTTTCAAGGTGATAATCACTACGGAAAGAATACCTAATTATACTTTTCTTATGTATATCTCGATCAAAAGATTAAGTACAAGTAGGCCTTTAAACCAAATACACTTTCGGTATACTTGTTAGTTGCAAATATTTAAAGATGTGTATAAGCCAACTAAGCAATGGAAAGTTTGCCTCATTTTTTTCATACCTCTAAAATCTCTAGAAAGGGTGGTCCTCACAAGTGATGATCAAAAAGTCGGTCCCCATTACAAATGGAAACCAGTAGGTGTGTGCATGTGTGTGTGTGTGGAACATGGTTAATATTCTGCTGTCATCAAACTTAAGATCAAATAAACCTTTGGGGGCCCGGCAGGTTATTGATTAAATTATGAAAAGATATTGATTCAACACTCTGAAGAGGGCGGGGGGGGGCCGCGCCCCCCCCCCCCCCCCCCCCCCACACACACACACACCCAGCATAGAAAGCATCCTCATGATGTCATTCGTGGGATGAGTATGCAGTACATACGCCAGTATGCATAACCTTTGTGTTATATTACAGTATGTATGCTCTAGTTACATTTTCATTCTATATATATCCTCTGCTGCTGCAAAGGCTAATTTTGCCTCAGCAATCATTAAAGTTTCACCTAAATTTCCTCAATGACTCACCGGGGAACAACATGTGTGGATTCTGTTTTCTAGGAAGTTTCTCTTAAAATGGGAGCAGAAAATCTACAAATTCCCTAAACAAGGAACTCTTTGTATTGCCTTGAGTCGTAGGTATTGAAATGCTTCCACGCTTCTGGTAGTAACTAAACAAAATGACCAAATAAATAACATGAACTTCCTCCTCTTAACTGTCTACTAAAAGGCAAAAGAAAGTGAACTGAACACACTCCTGGAGTTGTAAAAAATTACATCATATGACCTGAAGTACTGTATGTGGACACCAGATTATTTCACGTGATTGTTGAACATCTCATTCCAAATCTTCCCTCGAAGGCATCCATGTTGAAATGAAACGTGCAGCGTGCGCAGTCGGCATAAAAATTCAGAGGTGCACGACAAACATCTGCGACAACTTGCGGAGCCTTCGCGCACCACGCGAAAGCCATGATGACGTAATTTTCTGGCACGTGCAACTCGCGCCGGCTTCCCTACGCAGAGCATAGACCTAGCTTTAGCCTGCTGCCACCGTGACCCGGCTCCAGATAAGCGGAATGAAATGGATGAATGGATGGATGAATATTTGAGGTTGCAGCATTTTCCTTCATTGGAACTAAGCTCAAACCATGCAACACCCCGGACCCAAAGTAGTATGCACAGAAAGGTGTCCTGACCCATTTGTCCACACAATTTTGGCCATATTGTGTATGACTCCCGGCTTTACGGCTTACTGGGTCACGGCTACTATTGATCAGGCATGATACAAGAAAGGTATGACATGAAACACATGTAATCAACTCAAACATGCCTTCATCACCAGCGCTACACTTTCTGCTCACTCCCCGGCTTTTCTCACTCTGCCCCTTCCTCCTCTATTATTAAACATTTCAGCATGTCTTCCCCTTCATTACAGTTTCTCATCTCCATCTTTCTTTAATGTGCTGATGATCAAACAGCTGGCTTTAGGAGGGCTGACATGGTTATGGTATTGGATATGCCTCGTGATTATGTGATCTATCGTCCCACGCTTCGTAATGATGAAGATAAAGACCCGCGGCTTTAGTATGCGCATACGTAACTGATATCCTTTGGGCTCAACAGCAGGTTTGATTAAATCACGGAATGTCATTAGCTGGAAAAGGTAGGACTGTTTGTGCATATTATGGCAACACAGACAGAGTATAAAAGCCTGTTTATTTTTTTTCTGTTTTCCTTGAAACATATCACTCTTCCTATTAGTTAAAACTATTAGAACTACTTCAGTTGTTTAAGGGAACCATGACGATGGAAGAACCATCACTCAACACTGAGCTCCCATTGAAAGATGATCAAAGCCTTATGAATCAGCCAGAACTGCACAAAGTGCCAGCAGGAATGGTAATGGATGAAGCCTTAGTTGCATCTCGACAGCGTGTCAGTCCTATTCACCTCTGCTTGCTGTCCTTTCAATACACAGTAGTCCTAGATCTTAGTCGTTATTTTCTGCTGGTACTTAAGGTAAAAGGTTTCTCAGCATTAGATTCACTTTGATGCACTTTATTATGTAGTTACATTAGGCTTTAAAAACTCAGAACACTGGCTTTCTGAATTACAGCTATATGTGAGCATGCACTTACAGTAATGCACCACTCCTATATTCTGTATCCATAGACAAAACATAGACGAACATTTAGCTTGAGTGTCCTCGCTGGATCCTTGGTAAGACATTGTAAATCTAAAAGCTTGAATTAATTGAAGAATCGTGTAAAAGCCTTACTTGTTCCCGCCAGCCGCTGAAACAACCTTCTGATTTAGAGGCCTTTTACGAGATGATTTGTCATCGTTTTTGTCATCATTTTCACAGAGCATCTCAACAAAAGGCACTAATCTAAGAGCTGAAGTGAACCTGTCTTCAAGAGGGTCTCATGCAGTGAATTGGGTTTTTGTGGGAGGGACAGGGAACACTGCTGTTGTAGCCTCGAAAGGCTGCCTCACCAAGGCTGTGACGCATGTTATTTTGTCCATTTCTTTGTTTTTCTTTTCTTTTCCTTTTTTGTCAGTTAGTTCATTTATGATATCAGCACAAGGACACTGACCCTCTCCTCTTTTATTGGTCCAAATGTACCGTAGAAGAAAATAACATCAAATAATCTTTATTTTATTGTGATATTGTCTCTGTGTATTCTGAATTAAGTGCCTGCTTTTAAGGAGTTCACAGGAGCTCAACTTGATCCATAATCTCAGCCGCTCTCCCCTTTTAATCTTTTGTAGTTAAGTTAAACCCGCAGTTGGCAGAATGTTTTTGGCATCACCTGGCAAAAATTCCATAATAACCTTTCAGCATATTGTAATTCAAGTGTTCTGAGAGAAAACTAGACGTCTGCACCTCCTCATGGCTCTGTTTTCAGGCTTCAAAGAGAGAGAGCATTCCTATTGGCTGTTCATTGAACAGAGGCAGCCGTCAATCACTCACGAACTCCTATCAAACTGTCAAACTAGGCAGCGCTGATCAAATATGAATCAATATTCTGTTACTGTAATGCCTATTTCTCGCCTCAAATGTTATCAGAAACATCTTGTAGTGCACTGTTTAGCTGTAAAATGAGAAAGTTTGCTCCGGCTGGTGGGCGGTGCTTGGTATTTCCTCAACTGATCTCAACATGGCTGCCGGGTCACAAACATTACAGTAATAGAATATTGATTCATATTTGATCAGCGCTGCCTAGTTTGACCGTTTGATCGGAGTTTGCGAGTGATTGACAGCTGCTCAGAGACGGCAAGGCTCCAGCTCGGCTCTGATTGGTTGTTTACCTCCGGTCTGTGAAATCTTGCAGATGCCATTAGGAGCACCGGAGGACACTGGAGGACACCGGGGGAAACCGGAGGACACAGAGGAACATGATTTTTTTTTTCAGATTACCTGTCTCATGCACTTTCAGGATATAGCGACACAAAGCGTTTTAAAAAAATAACTTTTTTAATCATATTTGCTCCATTTCTACCCACTGCTGCTTTAAGTAACACTGACTTGTAAATTGTCCTACCCAGAAAAAAAAAAAACTCAGTTCGTCTTTTCACCTTATGAACCAGACGTGCATTAGCCTATGTTGATCTCATCTTTTGGTTACAGGATGCAGGGCAGAAAGGTGCAGATACAGCTACGCGTGTGTGCCTTTTCGCATGAAACCTCATCATAATCATCAAAAACAACAAGATTTCTTCCACAGTGGAAAGTAAGATCTAACATCCAACAATTTCACTGGTGCTGCAGAATGATTACTTGTAAGTCTATGGTATATGCATACAGTATACACACAGCAAATGTTATCCCTCTTGCTCAGGTATGTCTGTTTTATAAACTATTCAACAAAGTTAAGAAATTCAGCAGTTTGGGAAAAAAAAACATTTTCTCCTGCAGGGATAATCACAGACTATTTTTGAGGTGCAGTATTACGAGCAGGTAAATTGAGGCCTCTTTCATATCACCATGCTGTGATTTTGATTTATAATTAAATATTTTGCAGGTGTAATGAAGCAACAGGTGCTCACATTTTTATAAGAAACTAGCAATGAAAACTTTTACATTTGAAGAACTTCCATAATGACAAGGATGAGTCAGAGCGTACTGACGAAAGCGGGCCGTCAAACACATCTCAGAAAGTGTAATAGATTTTTCTGTAAAGTTAATTTTGCATAATTGATTGCTGAAAGCCTCATCCTTTTACCTACAAGTCTTTTTGAAAAAGGCTCTCTGACTGTCTGCAAATAGTTCATTAGACGTACACTCTGTCCCCATCCTCCCATGCTTCCTTCACCTTAGATCCCTGCATGGCCAGAATGCACACAGCTCCATTATTCTCTGTGAAGTTCAATAGACGTATGTTATATCACAAGCGAATGCAAAGAATTCACTGTTACATGAATATCTCGCCCCCAGCTGTCTGAGTGGACTCTGTGGGAAACCACAGACAGAAAGGTGAACGTAAATTGCCCAAATGTCACAATGCTGCATTGAGTGGCTGTTTGTCTCTGCACAGAGAGCTGTGTGTAGGTGTTTTAAAGCCTTTCTCCTTGACGGGGGATATAGCAAAAAATATTCTCTATTTTGACATTTGTATAGAGGACAAAGATGGCATAACTCCCTCATCATACGGTAATGGAACCAGAAGCAGTCACTTTATTTCGTAGGAGCTGTGAAATATGGGGATTTGCCTGCTACTTTAGTTAGTGGTGCAGGTGCATATCAGCATTTCATATAATACAGTGAGTCAACACACACCCACACAAGACACAAAATCATCTTATTTGGTGCAAGAGGAGTGTAGGCTGTATAACAGACAGCTCACTGAATGTGCCACTGTGTATACAAATAATCGAATGCAGTGCAACACACCAGCCCTGCCGTATTATCTATCTTCACAAAGCTCATTATATATAAATACGTTTTTGATGACCTTCTCGGAAATGTGTGAATTCAATTATATGTTTATTACCAAGGTCATAGTTAAAGCGGTGTTGGACTACATTACATTGTTGTTTCCAATTTTTTGTCTTTCCAATTTACGTACATGAGGGGGGCAGAATATTAGAAACACTTCTCAATATAACTATGACGTCAGTGCTAAAGCATATAAGTGAAGTAACTTCTCTATGACAGAGTCAAAAAAATGGCATCATAAAAATAGACTTTATGGCACAGTAGTGACCATGGAATTAGTAAGGAACAAGGCTGGCAATTTTCTATACTTCTATGCTTCCGCGCATTTGGCCATCAATCACATGATTGTCCATCGTTAATCATGATTAATTGCAAATTAATAGCACATTTTTTATCAGTTCAAAATGTACCTTAAAGGGAGATTTGGTCACATGCCAACTATGAGAAGGGTAAACCAGTCAGAGAAATCAGAGTTCTCAGCCAGCAGAATCAGTCCTCTCTGGGTGGTTAATTAGTGACAGCAGTGCTGAAGTGATTGGTCGCATGCCTACGTGATATGAGCCTTTCTATAGCTATGCCGTCCAAATCAATGAAGCAACAGGCTTAATTTACTCGGTGAGCCGCAGAATAATTCTGAAGTTGGCAGCCCTTTTTGTATGTTAAAATGAGATCTCAATTAACTTTTCATTATCTACAATGATGGCTCTGTTCTTTTCCCAGTAAGCAGTGTGACAGTGTGACAGTGAGCCAGCATGCACAATACCAGCATCCTGAAACTGAAGCAGCTAAATGGAATCATTCATTTTTATTATTTACACACCATGTGCTTTTCCTGCTGTGACATGTCAGATGTCTTCTGTGAAAAAAGCCTGATTTAAAACAGATTAATAAGTAATAATGATTGCGGTGAATATGAATAGGTGGGTATTTTAAAATGAATTTGCCACTAGTCGATATTGGCTATTTTCATATGGTGAAAAAAGCTTATGAAACATCTTTTAGGTCACAGTGGGACGTTAAACTCTCCACTGAAACAAACAGGAATGATTTTAGGATTACTTTACATGGTTGCTAAGCAGGCCCTGTTTAAGAGGCTATTAAGTAAGAAATCAGGAGTAGCTTGAAGGAGATGAAAGAAATCTAAGGAGAATATTTAGGAATTGCACTTGAGAGACTCTGTAAGGCCTTCCTGTGGCTTCTTCATAAGAAACTGATTAGTGTAAGCGCACTTCTTCGAATCCAAGCCTCTGCTCTTAATAAAAAGAGTGGAAATTCCCAAAGACAACTATAAGGAGATAGGCAGAAGAGAAGAGACTGTGATGGAAAATGAAAGGTTGCTTGTGGTGGCTGCCCAGGAGAATTTAATGGGAATTTGATGTGAGGCACCAAGCTTTATAATTTCCCACGGACAGAACATCCTTTGTTGATTCAACTCAAGTAACAGACTAGCAGACTAGAGGATGTGAGACACACTGCAAACACTAGGCCGACAGACGCTCCCAGACGGCCCCAAACTGGCCGAGGGCCGACCGTCGGCTTGGTGTGTCAGGGCCTTAACCTCTGAGCTGTGTGTTAAAACACTGCCTTTAAAAACTTCATAAAATGCTATGGTGGTCTTTTTTCTGAATAGTTTCTAAAAGACGAGGCCTTAACGCTACTAAAACAACACTCCAAGTGTTTTGTCCAAACAATGCTTGTTTGGCAATGATTTCAATATTTTAGTTACAAAATCAACGCACGTTGTACATACTTGACTTTGAATTATTTTTTGTTATCTTATTTACATCATTATTGATCTTATTTGTTATTATCTAAGTTTTACTTGATCATATTTCATTATTATAACAAAACTACTCCATTTGGAGTCAAAATTATACAATTGAGTTGTTTTTTATTGATTTTATACTGTGCACAATGGTTGAACGTGATGATGCACAGGGTAAATGTCATGATCAAAGGCTCCATTGTGTGCACATAGCCTCCTGTAGTGGATATCAGTAGTATTTTATTGCCAGCTAAAACCTTTGTAGAATCTATGTGCTTTGTGTTATTTATATCTGCTTTGGCGCAGTTGTAGTCAAGGAGTCTCTGAATGAATTCAGTGGCATCTCTGTGCATGGCATCATTGCTATAATGGTGTTATCCACTGTCTAATCTAGAAAACATTTTAGGCGAGGATAAGTGTTACTGACACTGGGGATGAATTCTCTGAGGTCTTACCTATCCATAGAGACCAAGATCATGCATATAGACCTGGTAGTTGTGGAGCTATTCTTGATTTATTGTGGGTATGTCTGTCTAGGCGAACCACACCTTCCAGCACCCTAGGGCTTAAGAGGTTAAGGGTGAGGGTGAATCTAGCTTGATGCAGCAGGTGTAGAAGATAAGAAGATTGTTAAAATTCAATATTTAAATGGGATTTTCTTGCTAAAATGGCTTGTTAATTCACATTGTATGTGTGTTTTACATTATTGAACAAAAATGCATTGAAAATGACAGCAATCAGCTTCCTTCATATGCTGCACAGTTAAAGTTCTGTTAGAGGAAGTTGTTGTGGTTGTTGAGAGATGATCGGAGTGGGGTTACAGAAAGTCCATGAACCCAGATAAATTAGGACGTTTCTGGCCTGAACCCTGGAGTGCAGACACAGCTGAAGAAAAAGCATCATATTTTGTGTGAAACCTCAGACCTTACAGCAAAAATAGAACGGTCAGTCATCTTGTTAGACATGCATACCAGCCAGGGTAAGCATTCATATAGTTACTACCATACATGGAAAATGCTGCTGTGTGGTAAAAGGTTAAAACAGAACTGAATGGTCCTCATATGTTTATTTAGCTATGACTACATTTTCGAAATATTATGTATTATAAAAAATTTTTCTAAGCCTTCGGGGTGTTTCTTTTGTCGGAGGAGGATATTTGCAATTTCCTCTTGGCTGACGTAAGAATCCATACGAAGACTCCTACACAAGGTTTCACTTTGTTGAGTTATCTAGTTTATTTGACTAAAACTACATAGAAAAAGTAGTTCAAATTACTTTGTTACCCTCTGAGACCCGCGGGACCTCAAGATATGTGAATAAAAATGGGTTCTATGGGTACCCACGAGTCTCCCCTTTACAGACATGCCCACTTTATGATAATCACATGCAGTTTTGGGCAGAAACCATGCAGTTTTTTGAATGCAATATAAATGTGTTATTTTCGCCTATTCTAAAATGTTGTTTTGAATATTTCCGCATACTGGGGTCCATAAACAGTCTTGAAATGATCCAATGAGCCCAACTGTATTCATGTGTGATGATGTTAGTCTCCATAGTAGCCATTTCATTTTAATAAGACCTATTTTTTTAAACTTGACCTCACTGTATAAAATGACCTGTGGTGACCTCTAGGATAATCACAGCCTCATGAAACTTTACAGCCACAAACTAGAGACCTAGAGCAATCGGAGGATGGATGGCTTTCCTAGCTAGATTGACAATAAGGGGGTTTCTGAGCAGTTTACACAACAGAAGTGCTCGCCATCCAATTGCCGAAAAATGCAATTCTTGAAGAAATCTCCAAATGTCAAAAGTTTTTGATCCCATTTCCCAGCTTTTTTCTATGGTGTTCCTCAAGGTCTTGGTGTCTTAATGTGGTATTTTGGAGGGATTATTGATCATTTTTATTAATTTTCGAGTGGTAAAAAATGGTAAATTTTGCACCAAATCTGTGTAACAAATGGTATCAACCCAAAAATAGCTAGAACAATTTATGAGACATTAGTGAGCATGAGAGTGGCCACCATATACTCCATCATAATGTTCTAAGCCCTTATATATTTTCAAATTTTTTGTTAATTAATTAATTAATTAATTAATTAATTGAAACCACAGCGGCATTAGAATGAATCAATGAAGGCTGCAGTACATATTTGCCCACAGGCTAAGAGCAATGAGTCATACTGAGTCACACAGAAAGAGTTCTCTGTACGACGCTGCCCTCTAGTGATGACTATGAGGTTTAAGAGGTGTGGAGTAATGGACCCCTCTTTCTTTTTCGACTTTAATGCTTTATTGAACAATGTCATGATTTTTAAACAATAAGTCATTATAAACGTTGAAGTACAAAGCCCTGGTATATGTCCCAGCAGTTTCTCCGGCTTCCTCCCACAGTCCAAAGACATGCAGGTTAGGTTAATTGTTGACAATATGTTGAAAGGTTATTATGGAATTTTTGCCCAATGATGCCAAAAACATTCTGCCTACTGCAGGTTTAAGTCTTAAGGACTCTGAACTTTAAATATTACAGTAAGGCAGGGTACACCCTGGACAGGTTGCCAGACTGTGACAGGGCTGACACATAGAGACAGACAACCATTCACGCTCACATTCACACCTACGGGCAATTTATAGTAATTCAAGTGCTCTGAGAGATCACAGGTCGTTTCAGAGAGAGTGTTCCTACTGAGCTTTTTATTGCCCACTGAACTGTCAAATAACTACTTTTAATTTTTTAGTCCATTTATTCATAGATTAATACATTTGTAAACAAATGTATAAATGCCTATTTTTATTGTACAATTAGTTATTAATCAATTAAATCCTGTATTGCTATTACATGACTCTTGTGGACCTCCATAAAAATATGCCAGGGGTTAATATAAATAAATAAATAATAGTAACTTAAGTAAAAACATTAAATTGGGAGGATAGATCTGGAATGTTTTCTTTTTTTTAATTAACTTTTTATTTACAAACTTTATTTATCAAGCAGAGCAACGATATCTTTTTTTTTCCAATTATCTTTATTTTAAATTTGTAAACAATACAACGAACAAATAAATCAACACATAGGTAAACAATACATATAAAGGAAATAAAGGGATGTATAAAAATAAACAAACGTAAAAATAAAATAAATAAAAAGTAACAGAAAACACAAAACATGCCAGGGGTTAATATAAATGAATAAATAATAGTAACTCAAGTAAAAACATTAAAATGGGAGCACAAACTCACTGTTTGACCAGCATTGTTGTTTTGAGATATTGTCTGTATAGTTCCATTTCTTTCTTGAAAACATTAAAGTGAGGTTTAACTCTCGCAAATTTGCATTTATGAAGGTAAAACTTTGCGACAATGATAATGAGATTGATTATAAAATACTCTCATATATATTGTGTTGAACCTTAAAAAACATTTTTTTCAATAGTCTTTATTTTATATTTGTAAAGAATACAAAGAACAATTCAAAGAACAATTCTGCACTATATTCACTTTTTTAATAGTCGTGTATCACAGCTGTTACCCTGCACTATATTCAGTTTTAACAGTTTTCTTCATCTACTTGTAGTTTTATATCTGGTATATATTTTGTTGTACTTTGTACTTTGCACTACTAACTTTTTTACTGCCTTTTTACTAACATGTTTTGCACTATGGAACTGTGATGCTGGAAACTTGAATTTCCCTCGGGATCAATAAAGTTACTATCTATCTATCTATCTATCTATCTATCTATTTATCTATCTAGATAAACAATACATATAAAGAAAATAAAGGGATAAATAAAAACAAAAACAAACAAACATAAAAATAAAATAAATAAATAAAATAACAAAAAAAGCCAGGGGTTGATGTAAATAAAATAGTCACTTAAGTAAAAACATTAAAATGCTTAAAAAAATAAATAAATAGGTGTGTCTGGACGTGTCCTCTGACGTAAAAAGGCTTGAAGCCTTTCTGATGATCCCATTGGCTCGCTTCGCCACGTCATGACGTCATGTTGTCGGTGAGGGGGGCGTGGGCAGCGCGTCGGTCGGAGGGGAGCTACCAACATCCAGAAACCAGCGGAGGATGCTCGACTTTCAGGTGAGATTCAACCGGATATTAATGATTATTAACGTGAAGTGAAGGCAGACAGACGTTCCCGAGCGGTTACCGCTGCACGGTTGAAGAGAAGGACGCTGACAGGAATGATAAAAACAGGTTAGTAGACGGTTACTGTGAAACATTAGCTCAGCAGCAGCTAGCGTAGGCTGAGATGGACTGACGTTAGCTAGCTGATGTTTGTGCTTTTAGACGTAGTCAGGTTTCAGCACCATGCAGGCCTACACACTGTCTAACAGGAAATCACACGGGTTATAGCTAAATTACAGCTATATTATTACCTTTCCTGGCCAAATATAGCTGCTACTTCTTTACAGTGAGATAGAAACTCACCAGACAGGATGAGCTGGAAACCAATGACCCAGCTAGAACAGGCAACCACTGCCCACTCCTTTAATCTGATTATGTCTCTGAATGATACTGTATATTATAGCTAATTGGTGTGAATGCAGGAAGCATTACCTAATGTCCTTATTGCAGCTCAATTAGGACATGATGACTATTACTTTTCTCATTCATAACTTTCGTATTTTCAGAATTATTAACCATAATTCATCAAAAATTCTCCATTGAAATGAATGGAAGAGATGTTCAGAATTTAAACATTTTCAAGCATTTTCACTGCTCATTCATACTTTCACCTAGAAACTCCATTCAAACTGTAAAATGTTCCACATATTCCATAGATTCTGGCTATTATTCAACTTTCATTCATCCCAATTGTACTTTTTGAAATATTTAACTTTGTTTGGAGCTTGTTAAAATTCCCCCTTTTGTATGTTAACAGGACACTAGGGATTCACCTAGTTTTTCAAAATAAAAGCCCCAGAATGTAACTTTCTTAACAGGGAACTCAGAACTAACTATTTATAAGGCTTCAGCTGCTTTTCATGCAATTACAACTTTTATTTACCAATTCATAATCTTTTGATTCTGATTCTGTATCCTTCTTCATACAGATTAAAGCCAGAAATGCAATTTAGCGTCAGCTATTCAAAAACGTTAAAATATTCCACATCTTTTATACACTATTGGTATAATTCAACTTTTCAATGATATTCACACAAATTAAACCCATTCCCACTTTTCCAACTATTCCTACTACTTCATCTTCTTCTCACAACATTTAAGCCAGCATTACAGCGTAGCATCAGCTCTTCAGCATCTAGCATTCACAACACAATTTCTTCAGAAATTGCTTTTCTAGTTATATTAAATGTTAACTTATATGAGGATATGGTCTTGTAGGGTTATTTGTTGTGGTTGTTATGCGCTATGTTATGATGAGCCCAGACCCCCAGGGTCACAGTTTAGCACCTCTCAGTGACCTCTCATACAGCTCCAGGTAGTGTGGCACTGAGTCACACTGCAGAGACACTTTGTGCTGCTCTCTGCTGTGTTTGACCTCTAGTGTGACAAAGCTTTAACAGGCCAACAAAGCTGGCCAGCTTTCACCTCTGGCTTCTTGTCATGAGATGTGTGTATTAGTACGCCCAGATTGCCCAGGACTCTTGATTGTTCATCTACCCCCTTACTTTGATTACCACTTACTGTCCAGTGTTTAGAATACATCTATAATATTGGTATATATCTCTATAATATTGTAAACTGCATATTATTTGAACTGTTTTGATTCATCTGAGGCCCTAATTTTTAGAGCTGCAGAGATGTATGAATGGTATTTTTTAGGTCTGTCAATCAATTAAAATATTGAATCGCGATTAATTGCAAATTAATCACACATATCTGTTCAAAATGTACCTTAAAGGGAGTTTTGTCAAGTATTTATTATTCTTATCAACATGGGAGTGGACAAATATGCTTGCTTTATGTAAATGTATGTATATATTTATTATTGGAAATCAGTTAACAACACAAAACAATGACAAATATTGTCCAGAAACCCTCACAGGTACTGCATTTTTCCTGGCACACACTTTGAGAACCACTGGACTAATCTATTAATTAAATCAGCAGATTAATCAATAATGAAAGAAGTATAAGCCAGCCATACTCATGAAATAGATTTGCTGTGGGAAATCTCTGCTCTAACTCCTTAAAGGTAAATGCCATGTTTTATAAAAGTCTACATGGATATGTTTTTACGGTAATTGAGGTAGTCTTTATTTCAGGTGGGGTTGCCCGTAACAGCTGTTAAACACCTTTCTTTTCTTTCTTTTAGTGAATGTTTAGTCCCAACTGTTGATAAAATGCTTTTCCCCTTCTCTAGAGATCCAAACCTTTAACTTGCCTCTAAACTGCGACCCTCCTGCTCTTCTCCTCCAGAATGCGGTGACTGAGACGGAGGCCTGAAGGCACAGTGGATCCGGTGGCAGCAGCAGCAGAAGCAGCAGACATCTGGCTTAGATGAAGGATGAAGAGCCCGGTGCACAGATGCAGGGATGTGGAGCACGGGCGTGGTCAGGGCAGGGCCGGGGCCACCTGCCTACAGGCCGAGCAGCGCATCCCTATCTCCAAAGAATTCATCACTTCCTCCTCTGCATCGGCCATGTGGTTCATCAGGGACATCTGCGGCATTGTGTGCGCCATCATCAGCTGGATACTGGTGTTGTATGCAGAGTTTGTGGTGCTGTTTGTGATGCTGCTGCCCTCCAAGAATCTGATGTACAGCATTGTGAACGGGACGCTGTTCAACATTCTGGCCTTCCTTGCCCTTGCCTCACATGTCAGAGCCATGTGCACTGACCCTGTAAGTTGCTCTTGTTTGGTGTTTATTATACACAAATAAAAAATTATGTGACAGGCATTCCTCCTCCTCCTCCTCCACCACAGTGACCAGAGAGTAGGGGTGAGCTGTATACCGGTTTCATCACCGTTACCGGTGTCATGTTCGTTTATGACATGGATTTTGCAAAACCGTCATTACAGTGAGAAACAAATATTTTTTCTTTCTTAGGAAATGAACCCTTACATTGCCAATAGAAAGAAAAGGGGTGGAATTATGTTTTGAGTGGGGTATCCCTTTTAATTTTGTAATACCGTGATATAATACCATCACCGCAAAAAACAAAAGAAATACCATGATATACATTTTTGGTCTTATCGCCCAGCCATACCAGAGAGATCACGGTGCACACACACCTGTGTGGCGTCTCCTCTCAACATCCCTCTATGTGAGCGAGTGTAGACGTAGACTACTTCAAAGTTTACGGGCCCCCCTCCCCCTCAACGGCAGCGTTTTGAGGCTGATGGATCCGCGCGTTATGCACCGCCTCTCTGTCAGTGCCCGGCTGCAAGCCCGTGCGTAATGCATCTCCGGAGGTTTTTCCGCTCAGCCGGTCCGGTCCCTTCGTGGGTTGCATCGGAAAGTAATACAGTTTTCATTATTTATCAATACATGTTTATCATATTTAGCCTAGTACTTATTATCTTATAATGAGTTTTGCTCCCCTGTGCCGCCTGCACCGGTTAAATAGGTTATCGGTGCATTTGCTCATATGCAGTCAAATGGAGTTGCTGACGGGACGGCGCACGACCAGATCCGTTTCCTCAGCAGAAAACGTCTCGCTTCTCCAATTTGCCGAATCCACCTTTTAAATAGAAATGCGCCAACGTGAAGGCGCACCTGACTTTTAAAGGGAATTGGGGATGACACTCTGATTGGTTTGATTCCTGTTACGCTCAGAACACACCTATGATTAATTAAGAGAGTAAACGCCTTTGCCCCTTACGCCTTACTTTACGCCCAGATTATGCGCCTCTTAACTAGCAAAAGTGGAGTTGGACACGCCCTAAATGCACTTGCGCCATGCACTTTAGACCATGCGCTATAGATTGTTAAAATATTGCCCTCAATGTCATATAGACATGTTTAGGGTCTTTAGCTTTATATAGTCCTGATGGAGCTGAACTTTCATAAAATTCTAAAAGTACATTTAGCCTCTCTACTTATTTCATTATGATGATTAATGAGCTGCTAATGACGCTGAAGTCATCTATTGTACTGTGTGGTCATGTTTCTTGCTAGGGGGCGGTGCCAAAAGGGAACGCTACTAAGGAATACATAGAAAGCCTTCAGCTGAAACCAGGGCAGGTGGTCTACAAATGTCCCAAGTGCTCCAGCATCAAGCCTGACCGAGCTCACCACTGCAGGTAGGACAAAAAGGACACGAAATTCTCACTGCCGCATTCACAATCCCAGTCCCGTGCTTACAGCTGCAGTGAAGAAGTCACACTATCATCATAAATTCTGACTTTGGTTAATTTGTGAAAATTGCTCTCAGATTGTAGTGCCTGTCAATTTCTACCAATGTTGTCCTTGTGCACGGTTATTGTTGTTGTCCTGGAGGGTTGATGCAATATATGTTTTATTTTAATCTATTTCTTTTTCCTTCACACTTTACTTGCTGTCTCTCACAGCGTTTGCAAACGCTGCATACGCAAGATGGACCACCACTGCCCCTGGGTCAATAACTGTGTTGGGGAGAACAACCAAAAGTACTTTGTGCTCTTCACAGTAAGTTCACTGCAGGAACGAGTCTTTTATAATGTGGGCTGACCACAAACTTTCATTATAAACTGAAGAAGGTTGCTAATTTTCAGCATTTGACAATAAGAAGTTGCCGTCAGATTGTAGCTAACTTGGAGGTCATAACTTTTATCAGGGTTTTTTTTGTATCTGTGTAACACTGTGCAACTCGTCTGAAGGAGGTGAAATCAGTAGTAGTTGCTGTTGTAATGCAGTACAGATGCAGATGAGAGGGATTTCTCTGAATACCACTCTGTTTGCAGTGAGTGTATGTAATGAATGGTCCTTCATTGTGTCCTCTTTTCTTTCTTTTTTTACCAAGATGTACATTGCACTCATCTCTCTCCACTGTCTGCTCATGGTGGTCTTCCATTTCCTCTACTGCTTTGAAGATGATTGGACAAGTGAGTGTTTTTTGTTTTTTTTAAGCCCATGTAGCTCTCAATTCCCTTCATTCATGAAGAGAAAAGCCTTTATTCAAGTACTCAAAACCCTAAGTTTAGTTATCTCTCAGAACACTTGAATTATAATATGTTGAAAGGTTATTATGGAATTTTTGCCCAATGATGCCAAAAACATTCTGCCTACTGCAGGTTAAAAAAAAAAAAGTCACATTGGTGCTTAAAGGGAAACATTGCCTTTTTTTTCAACCGGCTTTGCATCGTTGCAATGTGGGTGGTATGTGCAAATGAACGATGTTCGGCTTCCCTCCTTGTTACCAGGGTCCGGAGCTCACCGCTCACCCGCTGGTAAAAGTCCCCGTCGGACCTAAACCTCCTGATCCCAACACTCCCCCTCCCTTCCCCCTTTTACTGCAGCACCATCAGCAGGTGACAAGCGGACATACCTGTTGAAAGAACTGCATCACCGCTTCGCCTCCTCACTGTAATGCTGCAGACGAGTTATCAGTAGAGTGCTGTAGTCTCCTTTCTTGTAGTGTATAGCAGTTCCTCATATGCTCCTCTTTTTTTGCCCCTTCACTTCTCTTCCTCCACGTCCCTCCATCCCCCCCAGAGTGCAGTTCCTTCTCTCCTCCAGCAACAGTCATCCTCCTCATACTCCTGTGCTTTGAGGGTCTCCTCTTCCTCATCTTCACCTCTGTGATGTTCGGCACCCAAGTCCACTCCATCTGTACCGACGAGACCGTAAGTGATCCATTTAGTGACCCACAGTCCTCCTTCCTCTTATCTCACTACTCCTTCTGCCCCTCTCCCTGCTGCTGCCTCCACCCTTTGCTTTTCACATCTGCGACCTTCTACTTCTAATTCAAACTGTTAACGGCTAAGTGACAGCTCTCATTTTGCAGCCTGATGTAGTATAAGGTCTTAACTTTGACTGGAAAACACTGTCTGAAACGTGAGTAACTGCCAGAAAGAAAGAAAGAAACTTCAATATTGAGTGCTTTAAAGGGAAATTTGTGGTGACTGTGACCACAAATCTTTTTTCTATCTGATATCGAGGATCCATTGTGCAAATCAACCACTGATGTCATTATAAACTTCAGTAAACCACTTGATACTCAGCTGTTTCCCTTATTTTGGCAGTTACCTCAAAAGTACAATCTGTAATCTAAATGTAGATGAAAAGGTTGTCCCATTACCATCATTTTAAACTCTTTTGAACCTGCTGTCACCTGCCAAATTGATTTTCTGGTCTTTAATGCAAAATTGGAACCAGACAATAACAATTAAATCTGAATATTAATGTTTTCTTATGCTGTTTGTGGTTTGTTTACACCAGTTATGTTTGAAAACACAGTAAAAAAAGATCTCAGTTGAGAAAAAAGCTTTTTAAGTCAAACTTTTGAATTATATCTATGAATATAATGTAATTTACAAGGTGAAAACATATTGATTGGGCCATTATTATCCACCATAATTATGATTTGTCTGTGATCTAATGTTGGTCTAATGTGTGCCGGTGTCATAACACACCAGTGTCAGGTTGTAGTCGTCTTAAAAGTCAGTATTGCAGGCAGGTTCCTAAATTACATGTTTTCCTCACCTGCCACTTTTAATGTAGGAATTTCTTTTTAAAAATACTTTTTCTTAATATAAGGAAAACCTATCTGGCATGGAGGCAGGTGACGTTAAATGTTTGGGTGCTAATTTCATCCTCTGATTGCAGGTCATACATTTAACCTGTGAGCTTTTAAAGGTGTCTTACTTCTATCTTGGCAAAGCGTGAACAACCTGCTCATGAAATCAATCTGAGTTTTCCCTTTTCGCTACAGCCACAGAGGTAGTGGGTTAGTGTGTCAAACCACTAAGAGATGTACTTGAAAGATGCAAATGTATTTTCATAGAAAGGTCAATTTGTCCATGTATCAGTGGAAGAAGGAATCAGTACCCCCTCTATGTAGTTTGGTGCCATCCTAAAATCATTCAGCCTGTGTATTGGAGCTCACCAAACCAAACTCCCTTTCCTGCTTTGAACTTCTTTTTGTCTGCAACTCTAGGTCAGATATATGGGAGACATTCGATCATGTAATCAAGGAGAGAGGGCTTTGACATGTAGGGAATTGTACAACACACCAGCCCGTTCGCACAAAAAGGCGTATAAATGCCACGATAATGCACAAGGCGTTAAGCGTACAATAAGTACGCCTCTCTTGATTTCCTCGTGTCTTTTGTACGCCATGTATCCTGTACTGACTGCAATGTAAACACAGCTGCGTATAAATGCTACGGTAAGAGTTAGTGACGTAGCGAGAAAGACCACTTATGGTGGGCGGGTGGTGAGGTGAATGGGTTCAACAAACATCGGACTTTTAACCAGGAGACCCGTGTTGTTGACCGGTGTTTTGTTTTGTAAGTTACGTTAGTGACAATTGTCACGTGTTTTTTTGTTTACATTTGTGACGTGTTTTCTGTAGTTGTTTCCGTACGTGTTTTACTTAGTTTACGTACTTATTTTAAGCCCAACCATGAAGTTTTCCCTTACCCTAACTAAGTGGTTTTCTTGACACGCAACAAACACAGGACTTTTAACCAGGAGACCTGTCTTCGAGACCGTTGTTGACCGGTGTTTTGTTTTGTAAGTTACGTTAGTGACGACTGTCACGTGTTTTTTGTTGACGTTTGTATTGTTTTCATGCATGTTTTACTTAGTTTACATACTTATTTTAAGTCCAACCATGCTGTTTTTCCTTACCCTAACTAAGTGGTTTTCTTGCCTGAACCTAAGTTAGAATTGTGGACGTTTGCGTGGCGTACAAATGACACGCGAAAACACTAAAAGGCGCACTCATGACACGCAAAATATCTGTGTAATGTTGTGGTATTTATACGCCTTCCCGTGAGATTGGGTTGAAAGGAAACCGGACGCAAACAGCTACATTATGCTTGTAGAGAAACCACTGAAATACTGGGTTTGTGGCCCGGATGATTTTCAGAAAGGTTTAAAGTTTTCTTTTATCTTTGTTGATATTTGATGAGCTGGAATTTGGTTTGTGATTACTGACTGGGTCAAAAAAGCACACCAACTGAAGTTTGGTTGTCTCTCATTTTCAGGGCATAGAGCAGTTGAAAAAGGAAGAGAGAAGATGGGCTAAAAAAACTAAGTGGATGAACATGAGGGCGGTATTTGGACACCCTTTCTCCGTATTGTGGTTTAGTCCCTTCTCCACCCCTGACCACGGGAAGGCTGAGACCTACCAGTATGTGGTGTGAGAGCTCCGCGCGTTGAACGAGGCGGCCGGGTCAGAACCAAAGTGGGAAACCCTGCCCAGCCCCGTAGAGCTCAGCTATGACAGTCTGTTGCTCCCAATGCTGATCACGGTTTACATTGTATCTCCCACACTAGCCATGGACAGCTTTCCATCTGCTTTTTGTTTGTGCGCTATTCGTTTTATTTTTGTGTTGCCTTGAGTGAGTTGCAGAGAAAAAGAAAGCACTTTCAGTTTGTGAATCCTGTTTGAAAACACTGTGATTAATCTGTTTCTTTTTGAGCTGTTTCTATTTCTGTTGTTATATCAGAAGCCTTTTTTTTTCTTGCACTGTGTTTACTCTTGCTTTCCCTTAAAGGGTTAGTTCAGTTAAATTCTTAAAAAACATATCTTCTCACTAATCCCTAGTGATGTCTGGCCATGCTGATAGGTTTTAAGATATCCACCCCTGAAACCGCCATCCAAATACTAACAATTATTTTCATTATCAATAAATCTGCCAAATATTTTCATTTATTAATCTGTAAAAAGCATTACTATGCGTCTCCAGTGACCACTTGTGATCGGATCTCACTTCCTCGCTCTATATGCAAATAAACCTGTAGTAAACACATGGCTGATACAGCAGACGTTGTGACGTAATATTACAGGAATGTCAGTAGTAATATTCTACATATTCGTAAATTTTGGTACATTTTATTAACATCAAAATATAAGGTTATTGTACCGGCGGTCCCTGGGACCTCCATGCCGCCGACACCGCTGCACTCTGTAAAAGATCCTGGGGACGATATAAAATGTGCTTGGGACGCAATAAACTCACTATTGACATGTCCAGGGGATGCACCCGATGTTTACCTGATAATGCTACATTGTGAACAACAAATCCGTGTTGAAATCGGCAGGACTAGAGCTAGTTAACGTTAGTGGCTACAGCTGTTAGAGCAGTACCATTGATTGCATTATGATGCGTTCAGGCTCTATGCAGTAAAAATGAGAAGGGCGAAGGTCAGTTCTGACGTTACCATGGTGTGTTCAAATGTAATCTTGTAAAAACCTGAATAAATCCAGTTATTTGAAGGAGATGTTTTCACAGCAATATAAAATAGAGTAGTATAGTAGTATGGTATCGACTACTAAATTATCCATATGTCATTTTTCAAGCGTAGAAGCACCACAAACAAGATTCCATTCACCAACACTGTACAAAGGTGAGAGAAAAAAATTCTAGTCCCGGACAAATAAAACCAAAGTTTGCCATTTAGTACGCTAAAACAGTAAGCAAGATTTTTTTAGTATGTCCGAAACCTTAGTATGAAACCAATAGTACGCGAATTACATACTATTTCCGGTGAAATATTACAGTATGCAACGCTGGACACTACGGCAGCATAAATATCCCACAATGCAATTTGGTAGTGACAACAACATTCATAAGAAACGTTGACAGACAGCTCTGTAACATCAATAACGCTTCAATTTAACTATTAAGTATAAGATTTCACTTCGCTAGGCGTAATATATATTTTAAAACAATTCCAAACTCGATTCTCACAAACCGTCGTTTTCGTCACGAGGTTGGCACAAGTTACCACGGTTACACGTCTCCAACCAGCAAGGAGGCTCTCAGGAAGGGACAACGTAAATTGCTGCTCAGTGCGTCCGAAAAGATGCATACTACAGTTTTTTTTTGAACGATGGTACACATATTGGGTATGTAGTGCATAGTATGCGATTTCCGACGAAGCCCAAAACTATCTGCATGGCCACATACTGCTAGTAGTCAGAGGAAAAATATGTTGTTTTGTAATTTGGATGAAGTAACCCTTTAAATCATCCTCTTGTCAGACAGTAATCAGTAGTGTGTTCCAGATATGGACAAACCTTTTAAATAGGTCCCCACTAGAATGGATTGGATGAATGGTTAAGTTACAGTAAGTTCTACTATCACATTCCTTGTGGGAGCCATTCTGCCAACACATCCATTCTTAGGTTGACCCTTTTAAATGGTGCCAAATACAGCACGTAAAGGAACAGTTTGCCGTCATTATTGTGGATGTTTAGTCAATTAGGATTGTGAAAGTATTTTAGATCCACCCAGTTGAGCAGAAAAAAGTTATTTTTCTGCTAAAAGTCAAGTTTGTTTCACCCATTCTTACAACGTGTTCACACAGCAACAGGTGGTGTTCAAACAATCCCCACAGCTCACCTGTGAGACCCAGGTCAAGTAGACAGTATCTTACCTTACAAGAGCACGTTTAAAGTGGTCCTTTAAAGTGTTGTATTTGTGACAGAGTGAAGTACCCCTCTGAGAAAACTACACACAAGTCTCACTGCAGTTTAATCGTGTGTTTTAAATGACTTTTACGTGTTGCCCAAGTGTGGAACATTCTCCCTGATTCCTCTCTGATACATGCTCGACATGAACAAAATCTTGATTAGAGGGCAGAGATGTATTTTTTTTCTCTCTCTCACCAAAACCAGCCCGAAAGTTTGTGTTCGTTCCACCAAACGGAATCAATACAGAATCGAAATGCCAGCTTGCTTCGGTTGTAGCAGGCTTTGCTGAATTATTCTTGTAATGCACAATGGGGAAATGAAATGGTTTCAGTTGGTGCAGATGTCGACCTCATCTTGTCTTTCAGCTGCAAATCATGGTTGTTAGTGTGTTGTCGGCAGGCTGTCAACAACCATATTGTAACATGTGCTCATTCTCCCTTTTTTGAGGAAAGGTTTGGCCATCCATAGTAACACTAACGCTCCCTGTGTGTGTGTACTTGTACAGCTATCTTTGTGAGGACCGATTTGAGTTTTAGACCTTCAGAGTGAGGACATTCGGTCCAGTCCTCACTGCTTCAAAGCCTGTTGGAGGGTTCAGACTTGGTTTTAAGATTCAGGTTAGAATTAGCTTTAGGTTAGGGTTAAGGCCCAGACACAACGAACCGACATCAGAGAACTAGCGGCGACGAAAGCCGACTGTGTCTTGGCTAAAAAGTTGTACTGGAACACACCGCAAAAACTACAGCCAACGGCCAACTAGCACGTACGCTCTGCGCCTGCGTGAGATGGAATAAGTCTCCACACCAGCAGGCGGCGGTAGTCTGTATTCGTCATTCAAAATGGGAAACCGGAAGACCGAGGACAGCGGATACACAATCCGTTGTTATGATACGTAAATGAAACAAAGCGTTGTTTGCCGACCATTTTCACATCACTCTCACTCACCGCTTAGCTTCATTCCAGACGGCCTTGTCATTGTGAAAATATCCGTGTATTGGAATGATCAGAGATGAAGATGAAGAATGAGAAGAGCCTTCTGTGTTTATTCGCTTGACTTTACTCGTTGGCTTGCTTTCCTCACATCTGTTTCTCCTCTCGTGCACTGATTCGCTTTAAAGGGCCAGTGCCAATGTGTAGCATTTAGAGGGATCTGTTGGCAGAAATGGAATATAGTATGTTTTCATTAGTGTATAATAACCTAAAAAATCAGAATGGTTGTGTTTTTGTTACCTTAGATTGAGCCGTTTATATCTGCATAGTGAGCAGGTCGCCATGTTTCTACAGAAGCCCAGAACGGACACACCAAACACTGGCACTAGAGAGGGCCATTCACATTTTCACGTTCTTGCGTCGGCCACTGTAGTTCTCCTACACGCTTGGCACAAGTTTCAGTTGGTTGCACTCTGCAATCTCACCACTAGATGCCTCCAAATGCACCTTTAAGCTGAACAGCCAATCAGTGATTTCTATCACCGACGGACTCCGCCACCAATTCAACGTGCTGAATCGGCCGAAAAGCCGCTGACAAGAACAGACTAGTGCCAACGGACACACTTCAAAAACTAGGCCCACAGACGCTCATCAAATGGCCCGACATTGGCCGACGGTGTCAGGGCCTTTATAGTAAGGGTTGGGGTTAGGCATTTAGTTGTGATGGTTAAGGTAAGGGGCTAGAGAATGCCTTATGTCAATGAGTGTCCTCACAAAGATAGAAATACAGGTATGTGTATGTGTGGGCACTTGCCAATGAAACAGCCCCTGTGCTGTGTTTTATCTTGTGAGCGTGTGCCAAATTCAATAATCCCCACAGCTCAATGATTATTTGGGAAAGCGTTGATATGAAATTTCCTCAAAAAAGGCCACTGGCTCGGCTTTCAAAATGAAAATAGTATGAGGAGTCAAAGGGACGCACCGTATGACAATGTATAGCTCTGCATACCTCTTATTATGCAGCAGTGGGATATTAGCTTGACTGTATTTCTGCACTATCCCAGCCTCCTTCAAAGCATTTAACAAAGTATTAACTTTCATCATTCACATTTACACGAGTACTAAAAAATGCTAATTCGCACTTTGTATTTATTGTTTAAGATTTTCACCTGTGTGATCTGCTCTGTTCAAAAGTGTGCATTATATTCTTTATATTCTTTGTTTACATGATATTTTATGTATCTTTTGTTTTCTGAATGCATGGTACAGGTGAAGGTTAGTTTAGTGATGTATGTGAAAAACACTGCTGGTGTGATGATGCCAAGTCTCGCTGGTGAGAGTGATGCTGGAGATGATTTGTTTTTTACAGAAATTTTAATTCTTTCTAAATATTCTGAAAATACTTCAGCACATGCGCAGAGAATAAATACTTCTCAGTTGCAATGCAAAGACTGTGTTTGCTTGCTTTTTTGAATGTATTTATTTCTCTTTGACTGTGGAGGGCCTACTACACCCAATTATATGTTTCAATCTCTCAATTCTTTATGTTGAAGAAATGCGGGGCACACACTACACGAGAATCAAGACGATTTTGGGCCGATTCCTCCCGACAATCGACAGCAAAGCCCCGATTTTTTTTGATCGTTCTAAAGATTATCTTTCCAGATATTACTGTGGTGTGATGCATGTTAAGAGTGTTTTTTACCTCCCCCAATCGGAAGTCCATCCTGGCCGCACCAATCTCAAATCGTAAATATTAAACATGTTCAATATCTACGATAGGATATCCTGTTGTGTGTGGGGAACCCCGAGGACAGCCGATGACGCAGTCACGTGGGAAACAACGATAGCCAATTGGGAATCGAGCTGACTGAAGAAGGAAGGACAACCACCGCCGTCATGGCAGCCGCATGAGCTAACGCTAAAAGTGAAGCATAAAGTAGTAGTAAGATGGAGCTCAGAAATGGAGGACCAACTTGTTGATCTGTGGCAACAACACGAGTGTTTATTAAACGTGTCTCCATGACTTCATCAGTCTATCCTTCGTGAATTTTCAGTACAAAGTAAAAACTCACATCGCTAATTCTTCCTGCCCGTCGTCCGCCATGTTTGTTTACACTAAAGTCACATTCGATCGTGAGAGATTTTGCAAGATTTAAATTTTTTTTCCCGTTTATTTTAGTGGGGACTGTTCATGAATGAATCTGTTAGTGTGTGGTGTGCTGTTTAGGCCAAATCCTTGCTCTCCACACACTATAGGAACAAAACTGTTAAATCTATCATAACATGTTGTTATGTGCGGGGCGGGGTCTCATATTTTCAAAATCTGTTAAGATTTGAAAAATCTTTTAGTGTGGGCCAGCCTTTAGGTTAAAGAAAAGGTTTGTGCTTTCCCTGCATACAGTCCTCTCACACCCTGCATTGTTATATTTCCAGTCCGTCCTTGTCTTTCATTCTATTCCAACTTTACTCTCTGTAATCTACCTCTTTCCCATGCAATGTTCTCTCTACACTCATGCATTTTGCTTTGGTTGATAACTCATTCTGCCAAAAGCTTTCTGAAGCAGACTGCTCTTTGTAATCTTGACGAGAGGTAAGCTTGCAACAGAGGTCACGTTAGCCGTCCCATCGAGCTTAACACATCACGAGCATGCTGATTTCAACTCGAAGGCCAGAGTGCGCTTCTTGTCTTTGTTTTGCTGTTTCAGATTCAACCAAACATTATGAATGAATGAGTGTGCGTAACATGATGCATGCACCATTTTGACCATTTGACTTGTTTGCTTCCTCCGCATAGGTTTATTCTTTATTTTTAAATTGCATGTGAGTCATTTTGTACAGTATGTATTATTTTTTGGGCATGTTTCTTAGAAAACAAATGAATCCGAACTGATACAAAAGCATTTAAAGGAAACACTTAAACCTATTGTATTACAACACTCACATGTTTTATGTACATTAAAGGAGTAACCACTCCTCCTGTCTATAGTGGCCACGAGGAGATCATTTCACTACACTGTAAAAGATGGAGGACAAAATCCGCAGTCCTTGCACAGTGCAAAAATACATTCCAAAGTTTAGCCTAGGTTGATATTCAAGTGGGATCAGAAAAATGATTTGCAGAATTCACGTTGTTGAGTTCATTCACATTGAGTGACAAGCTAACGGGAGATTTGCATTGCATTTTGAAAAGGCAGCAGATGAGTTGGTGTCATAATTATCCATTTAGCATGGCCGGCTAGTTTCCTTAATTTTGTGTACGTGAAGAGAATAACAATTGTCTAATTTGCTGAGGGCAACAGGGCATGCGATAGATTAAAATAACAATGCATTTATAGGAACACACCCAACCCTGCTAGAATACATGGCACACCCCTAGACTTTTCCTCTAGGTTCATATTTGTGGTTTCATGTGAAATAACTCAACTATTGGATGCATTGCCATAACATTTAATGAGGTGATGATCTCCTCACTTTTCATCAAGCTCCATTACGAGGTCAAACATTTTAATTTGCCCAATACTTTGGATAAATACCTGCAAAACTAATGGTATTCCCATCAGCCCCAGCTGTACTTTGCTTTATGGCCAATATGGACAGGAGGACTGATTAAAGCAACCGATTGCTCCTTCAACATACAGACAGCAAATAAAAAATCTAAACCTATCCTTTCATTTAAATATGAAAGCTTTTTTTTAAGCCCTGGACATCTGTAGCCTGATTTGTGTCTGAGAAACAGGACCAAAGAGCTCAATCATAGTGTTTCGTTGCAGTTTTAGTCATCAACCCTGTGTCATAGCCGTGAGTTGATAGTGCATGAAGAAAAAGACATCCGGTCCTTTTCTGTCTCCGCTTCGTTCACCTCAGACACCTCATTGTTGTGTCTTCTCCAGGGCATCGAGCGTCTGAAGGGAGAGACGGGGAGGTGGGGGAAGGTGCCGTGTTGGGAGGCCATGGAGACGGCGTTCGGCGGCCGGTTCTCCCTGTCCTGGTGCAGCCCCTTCGCAGGGCTGAGCTGCAAGAAGAGCCCTCCAGAGCACGACCCCATCCCTCAGGGGGAGATCATCGAGGAGGACGTCATAGAGATACCACTCAACTAGCGCTGCCTGCAGTCAGGAAGACATTTCCTCCGTCTGGCAGCGCTTCTCTGCAAGCAAATTTTGAATTTGTGGACTCTAGACTTTATCAGGGCTCTCTAAATGGCAAGAAACCACCTGGAATTTTAATTTATATTTTTCATCTCAAAGTAGCAGCTTGGAACTTTTATAAATGTTCTGCAATTGCACACATGACAAGAAGGAGTCTAATACCAAACTATACTATTATTTTTTTTGTCATACTATACTATGAGTTTTTCAATTATTTTTTTTCGACATACTGTACTGTGACTTTTTTTCGACATACTATACTGTGACTTTTTTCGAAATATTATACTGTGACTTTTTTCCGACATACTATACTATTTTCATTTTACTTTTTTCAACATTTTGACACCGACTTTTTTTTATTATGACTTTTTTTTCAACAAACTATATTACGTCTTTTTTTTTAAAAAAATTTAATTGACTTTTTTCAACAAACTATACTATTATTTTTTTTGTCATACTATACTATGACTTTTTCAATTACTTTTTTCCGACATACTATACTGACATTTTTTTTTTTTTTAACTTTTTTTACTTATTATACTATGACTTTTTTAAAAACTTTTCTTTACTTATTATACTATGACTTTTTTTTCGACATACTGTACTATAACTTTTTTAGACTTTTTTTTACTTATTATACTATGACTTTTTTCCGACATACTATAAAATAACCTTTTTTCGACATATTATACTATTTTTTTTTTTTTCGTCATACTATACTATGACTTTTTTTAAAATGACTGAGCCCTTCCAGCTCCTTCACTTCTCCAAAGTGTTTCTGACTCGAGGTGAGAAGATGATGGATTTGAAAGCGTCTCATTGAGCCGTCTCAGGAGAACACCACTAATAATAGTAGCACTAATGTGTCACTGAAGCATGAGCGGTTTGCTATCGACCACTTTCCTGTCTCTGGTGCCTTTTTGAGGACTTTAATTCACCTTGTGCCTTATCTGTCTTGACAAGCCAACATTATAGTGTCAGGAGAAACACTTAATATGATATATTGTTCAACTACTCATCTGTTCAGTTCTGGTGTCTGGAGTTTCCATTTTCATCTCCATCACTCCGTTGCACACATGGAATAGACGGTAATTAACTTTGTGTGTTACAGATTATTGTGTAATTGAGTAAACCGCTGGATAAGGGCTTTCAACTGTTAAATGGGTGCTGGATATCATGGGACCACTCGCATTTTATTATGTTTACATTATTTTAACACACTGTTTTATCATTTTGTGGGTTTCATTTTTAAATTCTAAAATAAATGGCAATATTTCATATATCTGTACATTACAAACAGTATTGTTTGTCAAATTGTTGCTGTTAATAATCCTCAAAGAAACATTGAGTGAATGACAATTTATTTTTTACAAACTTACATGACATACTAAAGTATTTACAATAAAATTGAAAACGTGACTGTTGGCTGTTTTAATCAGTAGTCTGACAGAACAGCAGGAATGCTTTCAGTACTACTGCGCATTCATCAGGACAAGCAAAAGCTTGGCTTTATCATTAAATACTTGCATTGGACTTAAGTGTATAGAATTGTTCTCAGTATTTCATTGTTTTGGTGTGCTTTGCTTTCTACCAGTATCATACTTAATACTACCACTAGATAGCGCCAAACTAAACATGTCAAAAAGCCAAAATCTTGTCCCTTTGCCTGCAGATTCTACATTCATATGCAGAATCTGTTTATATAGAGATTAGTAATACATTAACTATGGATAAGTACCTCATACAACTCCACTTCACTCCACTTTAATGTAGTGTAGCAGTGGTCCAGTGTGTTATTATCCCTGGTGGGACACTTTATGCTGTCTGTATTTCGGTAGTTCTTTGCTGAGGTTTGCTCTGTTAAAGTCCCCAAAAACAATGAGCAGGGAGTCTGGATGATGTTGTCCCACGTTAGTAATCTGGTCCAGACCAGAATAAACGAGGAAAAGTCCCGTGGTGAATAGAACGATTTACAGTTGATGACTCTCCAAGTAAGAACTGCATGTTTTCTTTAAAACTGTGACATCTGTATGCACCTGAATGTACCATCAGCTCTGCGTGACGAAATCTGCTGTTTTAATTGCACTTAACATTATAAGACACTGAGTTACCTCTTTCTAAATAATAAGCAACATTTCCACCTTTAAGTGCCTGAGAAATTACATTCCCTGAGTGAGTCTTGCCACAGGTTGTTGTGACTGAAGAGCAGTGGCTGCATGCTCGTGATGAGTCAAAGCTGCATTATTTGTCCTTTTTGCTATCCTCCTCCTCCCGTTGTTGTTGGAGAGTCTGAGGTGTGGATCCATGAAGCACCAGCAGTCCACACAGAGTGAGAGATATTCCCACCCACCATAGAGTTGCATGACTCTCTCCGAAAATCACCCTCCCCAGGACGGCCTGGACACACAGACAGAAGAGACTCACTGTGAGACACCAACATGCAAGTATGTCTAAATGCTTTCACAACAAGTACATTTCTTTTCACAGGCTCAGCACTGTTCAAAGTATAACAATGAAAGGTGAATAGCCTACTGGAGCACCACTACAGGGTGAATGCTTACTGAGGAGATGAAGTTGGATGCAGTGGTGGTGACTGTAGCCCTGGCTGAAGAGGAGCAGTGTCGCAGAGCCTTGGAGAAGAAGGTCCACATGACAGCATTGCAGGTGAAGAGCAGGCCTCCACACAGCAGCCGCAGGGGGACGTGGAGCTGCAAAAACAAACACAGGTGAGATGAGAACACAGGTGGGTGACAAATGAAAGGAGAATTATTCTATAGAATTAATTAAATAATTAAAATAAATTGTAAAAGTGTATAAGGGTTTAGAACATTATGATATAAGTATATGATGGTCATCCCCATGCTCTATTATGTCTCATAAGTTGTTGCAACAATTTTTGGCTTGATACCATTTGTTACACAGATTTGCTGCTAAATTTAAATTTTTTTTTACCACTGGAGAATTGATAAAAATGATCAATAGTCCCTCCAAAATACCACATTAAGACACCGAGACCTTGAGGAACACCATAGAAAAAGCCATGCTGTGATTTGGTATCAAAAACTTTTGATATTTGGAGATTTCTGCAAGAATTGCATTTTTCGGCGATTGGATGGCGAGCACTTCTGTTGTGTAAACTGCTCAGAAACCACCTTATTGTCAATCTAGCTAGGAAAGCCATCTATCCTCTGAATGCTCTAGGTCTGTAGTTTGTGGCTGTAAAGTTTCATGAGGCTGTGATTATCCTAGAGGTCACTACAGGTAACTGTATACAGTGAGGTCAAGTTTTGAAAAAATGGTCTCACTACAATGAAATGTCTACTATGAGGACTAACATCATCTCACATGAATACAGTTGGGCTCATTGGATCCACAAGAGTCTCAGCTTTACAGTGATACACAGTTTATGTGATTCCAAGACTGTTTAGGGACCCCAGTATGCAGAAATATTCAGATACACCATGTTATTATTCCGTCTCCTGGTGCAGTCCTAGTAAGCAGGCTGTTAAGTTGGTCTTACCCAGTCACAGGCTGTAGTTCCACCGGGTGTTTCAGTCCAGCTGCTGAGTCCAGACTCACACATCTGTCTCAGGTAGTCTGCTCCCAGAGACAGCTTGGCAGACAGAGAGGCAGCGGCACCCAACAAGCCCGCTAATAACGCGTAAACAGACCCTGATATCATGTCTGGATGGCACACACTACCGGGACAGGCGTCCATAGTAGAGACCCGACTGACAACAGGTCTGTCAAGAGTTATAGCATAAAGACCGGGGTAGAAATTTTCAAAATAAAATTCTACTTGAAACCGATAGCTATACAAATCACAGATTCTCACAGAATCCTGCCTTTTTACAAAACAAAACATGGCCAGTACTCCCTCAGATATCCTGGTGTACAAATATGGAACACCAAAATACATGTTATCAAGAGCTCGTTATCCTTAGAACATTTTAAAAGGAAATTATCATCACATTTAATTCACGATGTCTAATTATCTTTTGATATGTTTAGATACATTTTCTTTTTTCCTGTACTGTTTTTTGTATGTATTTCATTTTTTTTATTGGATTGTTTTCCACTGTTCGGTTAGGTTTTTCTGCACATTAATATTATTTGATTATTATCTTAGAAAAATATGATATCCATAAAATCCATAGAATACCCTCCTTTTATACTTTTAAAGATACTGATTACAAAACATATTTGACTATGATTGAAAACTTAAAAATTCTAAATTGGCAAAAAATGTATTTAGTTTTTTGTTTCTAACATTCTTTATTAATAAAGTGCCTTTCTTCTTCTTCTTCTTTTCCTTTCTTTACATTTTATTTGTTGTATAATTTATTGTATTTTTATATTATGTTTATACTGTAAAATATATTTGCAGAATTGTAATGAAAAATCTTAACATGTTTATGAATCTACTGTACTTTTGAAATAAAGGATTGAAAAAAAATAAATAACCACAGGACGAAATGTGCTCGTTTTGCCTCTGACCAATTGCATGATTTTATTTTGAAGACAACTTCCGCTCACATTTTCGCCATCTTGACCTCATGCTTGACTTCCTCTCTTTCACGCACATCAACCAATCACAGCAGCTCCTGAAGTCATGTGACTTCCAGCGGCACATCTTGATGACGTATGTTATGTTTTGGTGAAGCTCTGTGTGTTTTATCGAAACATCTATTCAGGCCTGTAGTTTATATATTTGGGTGTTTTGTGTTGTATTTCTTCTTCGCAATGAACAAAAACAAGGCCAGCGGCGTGTCGTGGGTGAAGCCAGCGGAGCCGTCCTTCCTGAAGAAGTTTAAGAGTGATGTTGGTTATAAAGAAGGAGCGACTGTTGATACTAAGGTACGTGCTGGTGCGGCTAGCCGTGCTAAGCTAAGCTAGCAGCACAGTAGCACCAATAACGTTCACGTTAGCTCGTCTGAGTGACATTTTAGCGGTAGCTTTAGTCTTTAACAGCTTCATGTTATATTGTGTCGTGTTTCAGTGGCAGTCTGCTGATTAAATTAGTCACTATCATTGAAACAAGACACAACCCGGGACCCGTTCATTCAAACCACAGAGCTAACGCACCGCTCTCCCGTTACCAACGTTACTAACGTTACCAACGTTACTCTCTGATCCACTGTTGTTTATGAATGAAATCTTTTTAAACGGGGTTAGTTCTCTCATCTGATGCTGATGGTGTCTGGTGAAGAAAACCTCTTTGACTGTGTTTCTTTCTTCTTCTTTTTTACAATATACTTTATTTTGATATTTTCAGGTGGATTTTCATTCATTCATTCTCACTGTGCAATATAATTTTCATCTTGTGCAATTTTGTTAATAGATAGATAGATAGATAGATAGATAGATAGATAGATAGATATATATATAGTAACTTTATTGATCCCGAGGGAAATTCAAGTTTCCAGCATCACAGTTCAAGGCAGTAAAAAAGTTAGTAGTGCAAAGTACAAAAAAATATACCAGATATAAAAATACAAAGAGATGAAGAAAACTGTTAAAACTGAATATAGTGCAGGGTAACAGCTGTGATACAGGACTATTAAAAAGTGCAGAAGAGACTATTAAAAATTTGTATAGTGCAGGGTAACTCCAGTAGCTTAGTCTATGAAAGTGCACTGTGTGCATTATTATCTGTCCTGCAGACCGTCCTCCTTTGTCTGTTTATTGTCAATACTGTATATATACTGCTCCTATTTTTATACTTCCTTCTATTTAAATGGTTCATATTTTGTTACACTTTGTTTAGCTCTTTT
>CAKALU010014467.1:0-54244 GCA_916700995.1 Hozukius guyotensis
GCTCCACCATCTGATGTTACCCGGCTTCCGAGGTATGTGAAAGATGACGTACATGTCAGTTGTTGTCCATTTAGCTCTATGACAGGTGGTTCTTTCATGTTGAGGGGCATGACTTCTGTTTTCTTGATGTTAATCTTAAGTCCCAGCATGCTTGCGAACAACCCTAAACAACTCAAACACTGGCATCAGATGGACCCTCTTTTCCAACTTAGAGGACTTAAACTATGCAGACGACCTCGCTCTCCTATCACATCTACCAAGTCACATGCAAGACAAAACATCTAGACTACAGAAGAATGCAAGCATGCTGGGACTTAAGATGATTTTATTAATGTCAATCAATTGTAAAAAAAAAAAGGAAATTAGTTTTGACCGAAAAGGTGTAGGCTGAAACTTAAACTTATTATATAATGTAATATACCAATAAATACAATACATATAAACCATGAAGAATAGGCTTGCTGCACCAAAAACTCACCTTTGCACCAATTTCAAACTAACTGGTATTTATTTAAGCATTTTCTGCAAGAGGAAGTTTGAGCAACCTGCTTTGTGTATGCCTCACTTGTCAAATGAGGAGAACAAATCACAGCTGTGCCTGATGTGATTAGAATTCACTTTCTGCACACAGTAATGTATTGTGGACTTCATGATCACATGATTTGAGTCCCTTATACCGCAGCTGTGATTGGATCTCTCTGATGAAGCAGACTTGCGAATGAAAATGTAAATTAATATCAGTTTGTTTCAATGTGTTTCAGAGCTGGCCTTTTGGCCCTTCTTCATGATTTGACCAGCAACAACACACTATTTAAATAATAGGTAGATGTGATTCTGTGAACTGAATTGTCCTTAAAAGACTATTTAACAAACACTGCCGCTCAACCCCAAACTTCACCAGGTGATATGTTATTAAGACGTGTAATATACATGATGCCATGGTACCAAGTAGTATCATAATACTTCATGATTGCTGGTCACTCACTGACATTTCTTTGCAAGTATCATAGTGTACTATAATTCCCATAGTTGTAATACATTATAATATTTTTTACAACGCATTATAATCACTGTTATAATGCATTATAATGGGATTATTCTAAGAGGTCATTGTTTGATTTAAGTAAAGTGAAAAAAGTCATTAAATCCATGCAAGAATAACATACACAAAATGTCAATGAGTGACCATCAGTTATGAAGTATTATGATAATTGACCTTATAAGCCATTATACAATGTTTTATAATGTGTTACGGTTATTGTTATAAAGCATTATGGATATTTATGAGTGCCTATAACTATAATTATACAGTGCGCATTATAATGCATTATGTTTATAATACATTATAGACAAGGGTGTCATAGAAAGAGTTACCAATCTTTTCTGGCAGTAGGACAGGGTGACATGTTCCTTTATCACCATGAACTCACACAGTGTAATTTATTTTGACTCAATCCCCCATACACCATCCTGCTGCCCCAAATACTCAATAGAGCACTATTACTAAGGAATGTTATCAGCGACCAGCTGTTTTACTGAGGCTTTTTTTTTTGTACAAACAGTGCAAACAACGGCAACAGTGCTGACAGAGCTAACAGTGTTTATCGGGGGGGTGGGGGGGGTGGCGCGTTCTCGTTTCCATGGCGATGCTTTGGGTCCAGACGGCGTTATCAGTGGTCACCGCCGTATGAGAGAAGTGCAGAGTGGCGGCCGTGAACTAGCCAGTGGGGCACAACAGAGAGACTAACGTGCACCAAAAAGCACGCATGGCCGGCCCGGCTATGTAAACAAAGCACAGAGAAGCTCGGATTACAACCCAGGTAGACATTACTTCACTATATCTTTACATAGCAAGTAGTTGTTTGCTACTATATTAATGCTCTGGATATCGAATTTATCTACTATTTATCTTTAACTTTTTGTGAGCCGACGGGGAAAGTACTACGAGACAGACTGACACATTATTGGTGTTGGTCTTTTCACAAGATTTGTTGACAATAACCAAAATATAGAATAGCCAATTTTATCATTTAAGAACATGGTATGGCAATCTAGGATTATGTACCATCTCTGCTGAAGAGGAATTGAATCCTCTCTCTTTTACTATATTATATTCCGTAATCTACATTGTATTCACAATAATACACCATGTTTGTATCTGGACCATCTGAATGAGGATATAAGGAGAATCTCTGTGACATCCAAACCAATTCAACCAGGATGAAATCACAAACAGTAATTGTTGCTGCACGACTTAGATTAATTCGGACATGTCACAGACAGCCTCTGGTTTTGTTTGACAGGTACATAATTGTCTCTTTCAGTGGTGGAGGAAGTCAAAATTGAATAGCCAGAGCCGAGCTGAGCCGATGTCTGTGTGAAAGGGACTGCCGGTAAGCGGGAATACACACAAGACGCCGACGCTGTTGTGTTTAAGGCGCCTTTTGCCCCTTTCCCGCAATGCCTAAGTTAGTTACATTCCACCACTGGTCTCTTTGTATGTCTTTTACCAACAGTACTTGTTCTGACTTTATGGAGAACACAAAATAATGTTTCTATACAACACAGAGGTTCAGTCTTACAGAGTGACTGCCTTCTGTTCAGTTCCACGACGACAAAATTACATTAACTTGAGCTCAAGTCCTCTGCTCAAGCAGCAGCCGTGCACTTATCGTGGCTCATTAGCATGTGTCACTAATGACTCAACAACCAAGCCTCTCAGAAGACACATTTTGTTTGCTGGCAAGTGGAGTGGAATTTGCTGACGTACATGCCAATGTTTTCCACAGCTCTCATTACACTTAAAATCATTAAATCATTACATGAAAAGGTAAAGTATTATACAGAATGTGAGGCTCAATTCTGTGCTATCTTTGTCTGAAAATGTCCAAATTACACCAATGAGCACCACTCGGAGATATTCTGCAATTATGGTCGTTAAGCTGAACTCAACACCTTGTCATGTAAGGACATCTTTTAGCTGTGGATTCAGCTTAGTCTGTAGGAACTCAGTCTGATCATTGCTAGAGAATTTTCCAGGATATGAGACGACATCCTGCTGCACAATACCTGCAGGCCTCTGAGCAGACTGGCCACTATGTCGTATTCTTTTTTTCTTTTCTGGCATAAAGACTACGCCATTTTCATATTTAGTGCAGTGTGCATGTATATTATATAATCAAAAGTATATTGCCAGCTCCATAAAGAAACGTTTTTCCCAGTTTGGTGTGGAAGAACTTGATTGGCCAGCACAGAGCCCTGACCTCAACCCCATCCAACACCTTTCATATGAACTGGAGCACCAACTGTGAGCCACACTTGGGCCTCACTAATGCTCTTGTGTCAGGATGGGAGATAATTCCAACATCTGATGGAAAGCCTGTTAATAAGCAGCAGATTAATACCTATGGTGTTGGAATCATGTCCAACCATCACATATGGCTGGAATGTCCACATAGTTTTAGCCATGTAGTATAGCTGTGGTCGTCCTTCGCTTTGTATTTTGCTTTAAGAATCTGAATTAATTATTGAGCTGAAACAAGCGGCCATTTAAGAACATTTTGATAATTGATATTTCAATTCAAACATTGATATTTTTGGTCATTAATCAAATGAAAATACCCAACATGTGCTTGTTACAGTCTCTAAAATGTGAGATCCCTGATGGTCTCCTGCGGGTATGTCCAGACATCCAGCATTCTTTGTGTCCAAGAGGGACACCTGATCATGAGGCTGGTGGTCAGAAACTTTCCATCTTTTTGAGGAAAAGAATTCCTCTGTCGGGTTGAGGAAATGGAGGGTAAGGTGGAAGGAAAAGTGACACCATCCTGGGATGACCTGAACCACTGGGAGAGAATAGTGAAACACCACAGGATCCCATACAATTATAAAATGCCCCCTCTCCACCATGGTTTGTTGCACAGAACCGTCTGAGAAGCCGTCATTGGAAACTGTTTGGAAAAGAGATCAAAAAATACATGCCGGGTGATTGGATGAACCATCCGTCAATCAAACTTGGCCAGTCGGACTCGGGAGAGGAGCGAAAACGTTTGTTCTTTTGATTCTGTGGCGAAGTGCGGCCAAACAAAAGTTGGGAAAAGTTTAACTTTTAGCGGAAAAGTGCGGCCAGAGAGGACCCGCAGAAAAAAGACCCCAGTCAGTAAACAGATCCTGTGACTCCTGTGACATGTTGACCTATGTTACAAAGAATTTCTTCCTGCCTGAAACACATGAATATGCCTCCTGGACGCGGAAAATAATTATTTCTGCGAGCCACGCTTCGCTGCTGCCTGGTGTGAATTCAGTGTAAGCCAGGCCCCTAGGTGCAGTAACAGCAGTAGGTCGGGCTTGCTAGACACAAACACATTACTTGATAAGATGGATTTTTGTGTTATATGTGATCCCGCGACTCTCGCGTGATCTCATGACATCGCAAGAATCCAACTACCGCGCAAGGTTACCTCTCCTCACCTGGCACGAGTGTTTCATAGAGTTCATCAAGGATTGAAAATAGGTGCTCAGCGTTGTTTGTAGATGTAGCAGAATGTAGGACATTGCAGTCTAATTTACAGTTTTTACAATAGCATGTAAACGTGTGAAATGTAAGTGAGTGTAAATACACAAAGGTTTGGTGGTGGTTTACTCTGAGTGAGAACACTGTTCATGAATTTTGAAAGACGCGGTCATTGAGTGCATTTTGTGTCAAAGCAATTAGAAGTGATCCACAGTTTGGTCCAAAAAAAGTTAAACAAAACCTGTAACATTCAACAGGAACAGTAACACACTGACATCCATAAGTTAGAGTGGCTCCTTACCCATTTGTGTGCTTTTACTGACATCTAGTGGTCATTTCTTACGTTTGGATACTGTCATTGTAACTATTTTTAAGGTGTGTGTGGTCTGCTGTAACATGTTTGATATTTACTGCTCCTAAAATGCTTAGGACGGGTTAAATGCAGAGGTCAGATGTTGTGTATGTATCTGTATGTACAAGTATATGACAGATGAAATAAAGTTTAAGTTTAAGTTAAGTTTAAGTGATCAACCGGTAATTTATTAGAAATATAATGATGTAATGATATAATTAGAGGCTTCCTAAGGGAAAAGCGAAGACAGAGAATTATTAAAAGTGAATCGTGTGCTTAAGAGAGAAAGAAGGATTAGGCTAAGACCCATTCTCTTATAAAATAGCCTAACTTTTAATGCATCGGGTTAAAAGTGATTTGGATCGAGTTAAAATAGATCCTATCAATATATGATAAACATTAAGTTAATTGTTTGAGTTATGGAGAAGGCGTAGGACCATATAAGTGTATACTTCTTGTACTACTACTACTACTCTTCGGACATGTAATATTTTTTTTACGTTATTTATTTATACTGTTTACGTGAATATGTATATAAAGGGTTTGCTTTGTGTTTACCGTTCATTTCATTTATTTTTTATTTTTTACTCCTTTGTCACACGTTCGAAATAAATTAATAAAATGCAAATTCAAGGGAGGTTTGGAGTCAGATTGATAAAATGAAAAAAAAAAAAAAAAGTATCCATTGGCAAGAAACCAGTATGCTGTAAAAACTGGTTTGATCATGTGAGTAGAATCTGGTTCATTTAACAATCTATCTCAAACTCTTAAGTTGATCTTGGAACAGTTCTTTAAAGGGTTTAATCCAAAAAATATATATATATTATTGTTTGCAGACAGTTACCGAAGCTGGAAGTTCAAATATGTGCAACCTAATACGTTGTTGAGCTACTTTTTCCCCCGTTTGTGGTTCTTAACAATTGTTATCTCACAAGTTAGCATGAATGGTGTAACCACAACCAGCCACAGATCTTTTCACATTCTGACTTTATTAAAAAAAAAACTGTTTTCTTTAGTGTTCCAAAGTTAATCTATTGTAAACAAACTGCACTTCCCATCTGAAATAAATCATAATTCAGCAATGTACACCACAATAGTTAGTGGTCCATCCAATTTCACCTATTTCTAAGTACAAACACATGTAACAAGACAAAACACAAAATCTCAATTGAAGTCCATCAGAAAATGTGTAAAAAGTGGGAAATTGCTCATCCTCGTTTCTACTGCTCGTCCACACCCTGTTTTAGAGGGCTGTTTCACATTGGTCCTTCTCAGGAGCTTCCTGTTTCCTAGTTCATTATAGTCCGGTACTGGGCTTGCGGATGAGGAGGTGGTTGGGCCCTTCGTTAGTGGCTTTGATGATTTTCCAGGCATCATGGTGCATGAGGCCCTCCAGAGAACAGCCGTTGATAGACACAACTTCATCCCCAACTTGGATAAACCCGGACAGCTCTGCAGCGCCCCCTGTTGCAGGAGCACAGCAATTCAAGTTAAAGATACGTTGCCTGATTTCTTTCAGCTCACTATTGATATTTGATAACGCATACTGTACACTGCTGTGAAGAATAGAAGAAGCCACAGAAGAATAGAAGCCTGAAAGTGTGTTCAGATGAAGTATGTTGCTGTATCATACCAAGTTATAAAAGGTCTTATTGATTATTTCCAGCAGCATCCGCAGTTTTCCACAGAAAACTAGAATTACCACCTCGCGGCTGTATGCCTCCGCCAACTAGTCAAGTTGCAGTTTACATCCATGTCTGTCCAAAATGTCATTACTTCATCATTTTATCCTGTTAGATATTTGTGTTAAATTATCATAATTACCTCCGCCAAGGCCAAAGGCTTGAATAGCAAGCCGACCACCTCACGGTACTGCCAGCTGTGAACTGTGATTTGTTTTTAAAGTCAGGCACCTTGGCGGAGGTCTGCACTCTCCGAGTGCAATTCTAGTTAGCTAATGAATTATTGAATTATGGCCAAAAATGTGTTTTGTGAGGTCACAGTGACCTTGACCTTTTACCACCAAATTCTAATCAGTTCATCCTTGAGTCCAGGTGGACATTTGTGCCAAATTTGACAAAGTTCCGTCCAGGCGTTTCTGACACAGGCATGCAGACATACGTTCGGACGGGAAGACGGACAACCCAAAACATAATGTCTTCGGCCACGGCTCTCGCTGGCGCGGAGGCATAAAAAAGAGGCTATCCCAAAATACTCACAAGGGCAATTTACATTGGGCTATTGGACAGGTTCCTATTTGTCTTATTTGATTGGTTGCCAATCTCAAGAGGGCGGGTCTTACCTAGTATGAGCCTCCCAGAGGGCAGACGCCAGGGTTTATCCTTTCTTTTTTATTCATTTTGCGGCTTAGTGGTCATTAATCCCCCAGACTAAATAACAAATCATTTTACCAGTACTACCAGTGCCATGACACTATTATCACGTGTTTACAGATTAAAGACTTGGCAGATTTGCACAAGTTTACACGGACAAATCTTTCATTATCATAGGAGGACCGCAGGTCCAGTCTGAATAGGCCCACACAACACTACAATGTCACTTAATCTGGTTCTAGATTAATATTTAGCTTTACCATGTACTATCTGAGAGACTAAGAGAAAAAAAGGTCACCTTGAAAGATGCGTTTGACAATGAGAGGCCTGTCTCCATGGCTTGAGGACTTCCCCCCTTCCAGACTGAAACCCAGGCCGGCAGAAGACTTGTGTAGCTCCACCGTTAAAGCACCGTCTGGACCCACATCCACCACTGAGAAGTATTCAACACCCAGAGTTACAAAGTGAAATATTAACACAGGTAATTTATAAGAAGTTGATACCGCCTACTTTTAAGTTAACTTATTGCCGGTTGATGACAGCAAACATTGCAACAGCAAGGGCTGTTTAAGGGGTTAATGCTATGGTGCTATAGTGAAATTAGTTTCATAGATGACAAGTATACACACACATTACTGAACAGGTTAATGGTAAAAAAATACAGGTAAGGTAAAGCTTAATAAGGCTAAAACATAACATGGCAACAGTAATTGGGGGGATAAACTACTTTACCCTCATGAAGACGAGCAGGTTTGTCTATATTGTCTCAAGTGTAAGCCGAGGCCTTACCTGCTCCAGCTTCCGAAGACTTCTTTCTGGCAGAACACATCCTCTTTGGCTGGCCAGCCGAGTCATGTGTGTCAGAGACGATCAGTTCACCGTCCTTGTCTCTCCAGATGACAACTAAGGCTTGATCGGATAGCCTGGCTTGATGAAGGCAAGACACAGCCTTTCCATGGGTTTTACCTCCCAGACTTGTGCCATTTATGGATAAAATGCTGTCACCTCTCTGGATTGTGCCTTCGTGGCTAGCTGTTCCTTTGGTGAAGACCCGATGAACCTGGACACAAAGGTACACGCGTTATAGTATTAGAGAGATATCTGCAGGAACTATTAAAACACACCCAGCATGGTCTCACCTACATCCCACATACATTCTTTTTTTGACGTTAACATTTTTATCCTTCACTTATTTACATTATCTCTCAAATGGTCTTTGGGGATTTTTCTAATTGAGAGTAAAGGGAGTAAAAGATCAATACATTTTATGTCATTAAACATTACAGAATGTTTGACTTATTTTTTTTGACAAGTAGGAAAAAAAATCACATTAAGAGTCAAAATAACTACAAACATATCTCATCAAGATCTCTTTTTCAAGAGAGACCTGAGCTCAGCAACAACAACACAGACAGACACAACAAAAGGACAAATACAGCTTAGGTTAAAAGCGCCTACAGTATGTGTAGGATTTGAAAATTCTCCCCTCTGTGAACCCCCAGTGGTAGTATCAGGAAAGACCGTGGCAGCTTACACATTTGCATTTGAACAGCAAGTTTCTGAGCCTCGACATACTGTACTTACTGTTACTGCCTTCTGCTCAAGGTCGACTCCACCAGCGACACTGAAACCAAGCCCCGAGCCTTCTTCTTTACTCAGGACCACGAAGTGAGTATTATCGTTAACCTGCAGAGAGTTCAGACACGGAGTCAATGTGACAAACAAAATTCATACAGAAAGTGGGACTGAAACAATGTAGTCTATGGAATATGTACGATATTAAACTGCATGTGAAATAGGTGTTGCAAATGTCTGTATGTCAGCAGTATAGCGTTACCTCTGAGAGGGCCTTGGCCTCCTGAAGCAGGGCAGACACATAGGATTTCACTATCAGGGAGGACAGCAGTGTCTGCAGCTTACGCTGACTCGCAGGAGAAGCAGCCAGCTCCTTTAAACTGAAGACAAAAGGAGTCAATATGTTTTTCCCCTGATTACGATTTCAAACAACATCAAACATGATTTTAATAGAAAATAAGACAATGAATTTAAAGCTACAGTTGGTAACTTTAACAAAAATAGCTTTTGTCAAATTTGCTCACTATATCCTGACAGTAGTACATGAATCTGTGAAAAAATCTGCTCCCTCTGCCTCCTTTTGGTGCTCCTAATCGTATTTGCAAGATTCCACTGTGCTGAAGAAAAACAACCAATCAGAGCCGAGGAGGACTGAAGCTTGTGATCAAACTGTCAAACTAGGCAGCGCTGATCAAATATTTAATAATAAATAGGGCTGTCAAACGATTAAAATATTTAAAAATGTACCTTAAAGGGAGATTTGTAAAGTATTTAATGCTATTATCAACATGGGAGTGGACAAATATGCTTGCTTTATGCAAATGTATGTATTTTTAAATGTTTCTCTTAAATACAGTTTGCAGGTAGTAAACATTTTATTTATTATTTATTAATTTTGTTAAATTATTGGTATATATTTTATTTATTTATTTATGACTGTCTGACTTATTGAATGAAGGTGAAATTGGTTCACTGAAAGGTCGCTTTTATTTCAAAGTCAATTCTTATACGCTCTTACCTGAATGCCTAGTTTATACTACAGATGAGTAGTATAATATATTCTTACAAAGACTGCAAATTATAATTCTTTAGATATAATTAGGACTGTCAATTCAAATAGTTAATCACAATTACATTTTTTATCTGTTCAAAATGTATGATGTATGAATGATTTGTCAAGTATTTAATACTCTTATCAACCCGGGAGTGGGCAAATCTTCTGCTTTATGCAAATGTATGTGTATATTTATTATTGGAAATCAATTAACAACACAAAACAATGACACATTTTGTCCAGAAACTCGTGCGTCCTACGTAGGACCTCACTGAATCTGATTGAGAAAATGAATCAATGTAAATGAGATTTATTCACTATCAGTCCTAATAAATGCTATGCCTTCATTCTCACTATATTATAACTTTTCTCATAAAACACATGTTTTTTCATGACATTATTTGCATATTATCAATTACTCATATTTTTAGGCCCCCAAGAGTTCCTCTAATCTCTCATAGCGTCACTGCAGTCTGCTATAGTGTCTTGATACAACTACTGGGGGCACCAAAGTCAGACATCTCCCCACCTGATTGACCAGCCAGGCTGTTGTCCATCGGCCTCTGGGGTTCCTTGAGGGGTCTCTTCAGTGGATCCAAGGTCACCTTGGCTCACCCTGTTCACATCCACTTTTGTCGGTGTTGCAGAGGGTGGAAAGCTCTTAGTCGCTGTGTCTTCCGTAAGTATAATGGGATAGCTGCCAGGCTCAGTTGTATCTACAGCTGTAGCGTGGTGGTCCGCTGTAAAGTCCTCTGTGCATAGTTTTTCCAATTCAGGCATACTGAGAGCCCTGAGCTGCCGCAGCCTGCTGCGGTGAAGTTTGCTGTGTTTCCTCCGCAGCACCTCAGGGGTCTGTGGTGCGTACCCATCTGGAGCTCTTTGAACTTGAGCCTCAGTCGGGAGAGCTGTGTTACAGCTCGAATGTGGAAGCTCGAGGTTTATCAGTGTGATGCTAGATGGGGATTTACCAAGAAGAGGTGAGCAGGGTGTGGTAGGGATTAGATTGTCCACGTAAGAACTGAAACTCCTTTGCCGTGCGCGGCAGTCAATAGAATTAACCACGCCCATATAACCAGCAATCCTTTGGTTAAGCGAGGCTCTATATGCCAGAGCATAAGACTGAATGTCGCTGTTTTTAGCCACCGGCTTGTCAAAGTTAGCCAGGTTTTCAAAGGACTTGATCTTATGTCGGACAGAGAAGGGATTGTAGTCGGCGGTGTCTTTGGAGAAGCTTCGCCTTTCCATTGTCTTAATGTACAGTCTGGATGTGCTGGTCTTCAGCGTCTCACTTGTCTCCACAGTAGTACTGAGTTTTGAGCCATTACTTGTGGTTGAAGTAGTTTCTTTAGAGGAACACAGTGAATTAAATACTGTGTTTCCGACCATGCCGTTGTTTTTTTCTATTGTGGAGTTGGCAGGAGAAAGCACGGGTGCTAATCTTGCATCTGTGCCTCTTTGAGTGAGTTTAGAGTCTTTTGAAATCACTGTTTCATTGTGTGCCACAACTGGTGGCGATGAAACAGATAAGGAAGACAGTCGAACTTCTATAAACGTTCTCTGAGTGGCAGGGGTGTGTGCGGGGCTTTGTGATTTGGCTGGCGCTTTGGAGCCTAAATGGATGTCCTTCTCTTTGGCCAGTTGTACAGTTTGTAATGCCTTACCTGAAGGCCCACTTACTTTGGGCAAATGAGGGCAGCTGTTCATATCCGGCAGGTTATTGGTCTTCAAGAAGCTGGACATGGTTGCTGTTGGTGGTGATTTTGTTGACGGGTTCAAGGAAGCATTGGCGTTTACAGGAACTGGACATTCACTCCTGGTAGTTTTTCGGAGAGGCTCCTCCTGTGGTTTGTTCTTATTCTTAATGCTAAGGCCCTTCAATTTGGGAGCATTAGTGTTTAGTTTGATTTGACTTTCAACCTGGAGTTTAAAGTTACTCCATACAAGATGGTCTGAATTATCAAGGAGTTTTAGCCCAGAGGTCTTCTTAAGCACGGAGCTAGCATGGGGCGTTAAACTAGTTCTACAGTCCAAGACTTTTTCTTTGTTTATCATCGACGCAGACACTCTTGTATCCAATCTGCCGATGCTTGAACCTGAGGTCTCTTCTGATTCCACTGAAGGTAAATAGGGTGCTGAGGTCAACGAGCTATCTGCATGCAAATTTGCAGTAGTACCCTGAGTGACACTGTGGGTGTCTGATGGGCAGGGGCTGCTGTAAATGCTTAGACTTCCAGGACTGGATGCCACACATGCTTTAACTTTGTAGGGTTCAATAGCATGATTAATGTGGCACTCTGCAGAATACACAGGTATTGTGCTGTTGGAAGATTGGCACGGTTGTTCTGTAGAGGAGACCCCTAATACCTGAGAGAGCAGCGGTTGTTGTTGTTGCTGGGCTGTTGAGTCTTTGTTTGTCAGTGAAACATCAGCAGAGACCTGCAACACGTCTGAGGTCTGATCCAGGTTTGTATTTTGACTGTTGGCATGCTGAAAAGATGAAGATCCATTTGGCGACTGGCTTAAATGAGAGAGTCCACCAGCAGCAGGTTGCTGGGCGTCACGTGAACAAAACTCCACTTCCTCCTCATCTGATGAGAGGTCATGAAGACTAGCGCCACTGCCGGCCTTCATATTGACCATTACATTGCTGTCGGAGTTACTGTTTGAATCACTGTCATCTCCTATGGGGTACATGGACTTAGAACCAGCTTCAGGCCGTTCGGAACGTGATCCATTGAGTTGTGTTGTCTCTACAGGGGGTAAGGTACCTTTTTCACTTCCTGCATCCAAGATGGAACAGTCCAAGGGACCCGACTGTACTGGAACCTGAATGGCAACTTTCTCAGATAGAGTTACTGTGTGTTGGCTTGAATAGCAGGATACAGGCTCTTTAGATAACGTTTTGTCAGGGGATTTGGTGTGTGTATTTTTATCACTGCAGAGGCTCACTTCTGATAAAATGTCATCTATATTGGTGATGGGTATTTGAAAGTCGTGGTCTGTTTGGGTTGTGTGGTTGGAATTCCCCACATTTGCACTCATTACTTGTCGTTCATGAGACGTCCCCTGGACAGATCTGGCTGCATTCAGTGTAGTGGCACCATCACTGCTCCCTGATGACATTATCAAACTGGACAATCGATCTACAGCTGGGACCAGAAATAAAACATTTATAGTTAGGACTGAATGAGGGAGAAGGGTTGAGTTAATCATTTGACATAACATATGAATGTTTTCTCCAAAATGGTAACTGGACTGCACTTACAGAGCGCTTTTCTACATTAACGGACAAAGAGCTTTCTCAATTGGCTCTCTCTAAAAACTAACAATGCTATTTTATCTTGCAGCACAGTGCCGGGTGATGGATTTCAGTAACGATATGTCAATCTGATCTTGAAGACCTCTCCACTGAACAATTCTTTCACTTACACCCTTCGATATCCAGAGCATCTAGAATCCCCAAATCTGGTTGTTCTATGGTATACTATATAGTTGTGGTTCACCTCCAGGTCAGTCACAAAATTAAATTATTTTGAATTTCAATTTCATTAAAATGTATCTGTTCACCAAAGTCCATGAAAAGGTCGTAAGGTCTGTGAGATATCTTGATGATAAGCAAAAATGAATGAGGTACTGATCCATAGTCAGTGTGTTACCTACAGTAGATTGTCGGCACAGCCCCAGCTTGGAGAAACAGACAGGAGCACCAGCACGGGAGCAAAGCAATGCACTACTGTGGACGTGGGCATCAGCAAAACATGATTTAGCCGAAAAGAAAGGCTCACATAAAAAAAAAAAGTGTACGCTATATTAAGAATATTTTCTGACAGGGAAGTGAAATGAAAGTGAAACGTATCTATACTATTTTTGTCAACATGGAGTCTGGTGGCTTTGAAGAGAACATAGATAAGTTTCACTTTCAGTTCAGTTTCCCGCCGGAAAGGGCTGCCTGACGGCAAGATAAAAGCGGTGAAAATATTCTAAATATAGCGTACACTTAAACTGATATGGATTATTTTTTAGGTAGGCCTTTCTTTTAGGTGTCTAAAATATATTTTGCTGCTGCCCCCGTCCACAGCAGTACATTGCTTTGCTCCCGTGACGGTACTCCTGTCTGTTTCTCCAAACCGGGGACGTACCGACCGCCACCTACTGTACGTAATACACTGTCAAAACATCCAAACTTTCCCTGTTATGGAAGCAACAGAAGGATCAGAGAGAGGGTTGATTGCACTTTTTTTTTTTTAACTCTAAACATAATATTTCTAAATCAGAGTCTAGAAATATTATACCAATACCAATAACAAACACAATTGAACTCACAGATAGAAATACCTCAAGTTGAATGAAAGCTTTGGCATGACATATTTGCGTTCCATGGCAATGTAACTAGAGTTCAGCTAAGACTAAATACAACAAAGAAAAGTTATTTACAATTATTAGATAATTTAAATTGTTATAAACAATAACTGAACTGTCAGATTATAACATTTGGGGATTCACAAAATAAGGAGAGGCCATGCCTGCAGGCATATTGTAGAACACAGTAACTACATACTATACGTTGCATCAGAGGTGTTAGATAATTATTAGTCTATGGCTAGGTAGACAGAAATGAATTAATTTATTAGGTACAAGAGACATTGCTGTGGTTGCTCCAGGATGTCACCCGAGTAGTTCTTCTGTTGCTTAGCTATCAGCTGGAAGACATAAAGAAGACTAAAGGCCTCATCTTTTCACAGGAGTAATACATCTGGAAAAGTTTGAGTCACAGGAGTGATATTTGATATATTTCTTTTTTTTCTTTTATCATATAAATCTGCAATCAAATCCCTATTAAATTAAATATAACAGCAATCCGAAAATTTTGTAATTGATGGCTATATGTTGAAAATCTTGACAAAAAGATTGTAATCTAATAAAAAGCACCCGTTTGAAGATCCCTTGAATAATGACATGGTAATAAAACTCTCTTTTGGTGACCAAGAAGCAGTGATCCACAGCAATGTCTGAGCTATGCTAAACTAAGATTTACACTACTCTACTATACAAACTGAGACACAGAGAGCATACAGGGAGTTAAGCTACGGGGTAAATGCAGTATTGGTAAAGAAAGGTAATATATACTGTATGAGATAGTCACCATGGATAGAAAGCCAGATGCTTGCAGGTTGCTTTGGGGAAGTAAGTGAGGGAGGGTTGATCCTACATCTTAGGTCGGCATTAAAGGGAAAGAAATGGTGCTCTATTTAAAGGCAAGCTGAGTAGCAGTCGTACTAATGGCTTGTAAACACTAATTAGAAGAAGCGTAATACACATATAATACATATATAATATACACCACCACATCACATGGAGGTGCAACATCGATGAAAAGAAAAACATCAAACCACAAATTTATTTAAAGTCCAACTGAAAGCACATTTAGTCATCCCTAGTGTGCAGTCAAAAATTTGTCAACAGGTTTTTAAAATGTATTGCTAATAATTTTTTTATCATTAAAAGAAAGAGAAAAGATTGTACCTCTACAGGTCGAGCTAACTTTGCAAAACAAAGTATATCGGGGCAGCTGCATGAGCCTCCTACAGCTTTCCAAATTTCCATGAATCATTTCAAATGCTTATCTTTGAACCAGACCGAATGCAAACACAGAATGTAGTTGCCTGAAATGGCCATTACAGTCAACTCCATAGGGATCTACATGCAGGGTAACTTGCCAGCTGACCTAACAACACTGCATATTCACCGGCCTCACAAATTGGTTTGTTTACACGTGTGAGGCTGACTTGTGTGAGTGATGATTATATGTAAGTTATTATACTGTCTTCTGAAGAAACTCAAAAAGCTAATGCTGCGTTCCATTTACCTCGGAAATCGGATGTTGGAGCTGGGAAGGACGTCACACCCGAGTTGACTGTGTTCCAGTACAACAAGTGGGAAAACTTAATGTGGTTTGCTCCAGCCAGTTTAGCTATTGTTAGTCATTGTTAGCAATACCAATTAATAACAGCGCATTATTTTGTGCATATAAACACCATAGCAACATGTCCACAGATAGAAGTTGGACAGTACTGTGTGTACGACTGATTTAATGAGACACAAATAAGACAGAAGTGCTAATAAATAGTATATTAATACAGCTTTTTCACTGTTGATGCACATAGCGGCCATCTTGGATTTTGAGTTCGGCGTTGGTGAGGTTCGTCCAACTTTCCGAGTTGGAAATCCGACCTCAGGGGGCGTTCCAGTTGAAATTTCCAATTGGGAACTTGGAAATTCCGACTTCCCAGTTAAAATGGAACGCACCATTAATACGATGGCGGATTATCCCATGGATTATTATGAGGACGATCGCATCGAAAGTCATTTCACTTGGCTGGCTGGTATTTATTTGAACCAGAGTACACAGACGAGGAGCTAAATCAAATGAAACAGGAAAGACAAAGAATGGAGGCAGAGGCAGAAAGTCAACAGGACAAAAGACAATGTAGCTCAGGAAACTGGTGGTGGGTGGGTGAGACCTCCACAAAATCTGCTCAAAGTAAAGACAGAGGCTGGCTGAACCAAACGGTAAGCTCTCCATACAGTCAGAAAAAAGCAATTACAACACATAGAACGCTATTTTATGTGAGGGATTGCATTAGGTGTGACCCATGAGCAATAAACATTAGGAACTGGCTATATTCCCATGATCAACTATGATCTGACATAACACAGCTGAGAGCTGGCAAGTTGCAAGAGAGGCCAGACACACAGTCAGCCAACGTTAAAGATCAAATTAATTACTCTACTAATATTGACCGTCATCAATGTCGATGTAATCTGTAACACCGGTGTTGTCACAAGTTTATTAACTGGTGGGAAACTTTCCGTGACATCCCTAGTTGAAATATATCGGAATTTCATAATTTCATGTGCGGTCACTACTGATTAGCTAACGAAGTGCATTCCCGGACGACATCACATTGTATTGCGGCAAAATGCTGGCAGGAACCCTGTTACTTAAAAAGATCACATGTGGGGTCTTAATTCACTCCCGATTCATAAATCAAGGTCTTACCTGAAACCGGTCTCTTAATTTCCAAGGACAGTGTAATGGGAAGGTTGTGCATGAGCTCACAGATTTCCTGGTAAGTAGAAGAGCGCACCGATTTTTCTCCAATTTTGACAATCTCGTCTCCGGGACACAGCTTGCCCGTAGATTCCTGGATGTACGATTAAATAAAAGAGATCAAATTTAGCTGGTCACTGAGCAGCAGAATCCCCAGTGCTAAAGCCACAAATACCAATAAATGTCAAATCAAAAACCATGAAACCAGTCAGACATACCCTTTCTGCTGCACCTCCAGGCTTTAGCGCAGAAATGACGACTTTCAGAGGGGATGACATAATCTCCAGGTCAAGACCGAATGACTCGTCCTCACTTCTCCTCAGGATCACAGTGTCGATGGTAAAAACGCCCACAAGCTCACTGGCATCGTCCTTCTTACAGTGCTGATGGGGTACCGACCCACCAGCAGTCTTGGGGTTTCTTCCAGACTGTGTGGCGTGGGAAGCGGGCTGGGACGGTCCCGAGCCTGGAGAGGGATCATCAACTTTGGACTTTAGCTGCTGGGGCAGGTTTGGTGCTTCAATGCTCATCATACTTTTGACCCGTGTCACTGCTTTATGCTCAAGCTTGGGGGAGCGCTTTGACTCCAACTGTCCATCATCTTGATTTGTATAGTTCTCACTATTGATGATCAAATTAGTGGGCCCAGAGCCCATACTGCTTGCCCCCCCTGCTTTGCGGATAGGCATGAGGGGTGACTCAGAACCAGGTGAGTCAGACTTATTGGTAATACCCTCCTCACACTGTGAGAAACTACCATAGAGTGGTGTTGGCACATCATGGCTTCCACACCTCTGCAAATCCCCACCGTCTTCACTGTTTCCATTTATATCTAATGGTGACGCAGCAGTCACAACTGCCGAATCAGTTTTGGTAATTCCGGATGCTCGGGCATCACTGAAGTTCACAGGGTCAGATTTTGTTGGCCTGTGGAAGAAGCCGGTGTTTCTAGTGTTGTCGGAGTCCTCGTCATCACTGAGCTCATCCTCAAAGCACATCACCCGTCGCTGACGGAGTAGTGGGCTTCGCACTGAGGCGGGGCTGGAGACAGCAATGGGCTGGCAAACTGCCTCGACATGGTGATGAAGAGGAGCGGGGGTCTTGTCTTGTGATGCGTTGTACACAGAGCTACTCTCCACTTCTGTTATAGAGCGATGGGAATAAGATACAGGTAACAACAATTAACAGGTTTAAAAACAGGTAATTTTCATTGCCAAATAAAAACAGACACAGTGTCACAAAGCATTACGACTTTTTACATTATGGGCCGTCTCCCGGATGTGGTTTGAATTAAATCAAGCGTAGGTCTTAATCTAGAGCAGTTGGTAGGGCCTTATTTAATTGTTATTTATTATTAAAATCATAAATCGTACACCAGTAACTTGGTAAAAAAGTCTTCAAAATTTAACAAGAATTACAACTTAAGTGTAAACATTTTTAATGCAGCAACAAATTGGTCAAAATTAAACATGAATTAAAATTACAGTATACAGTATAATGTATACAGTATATACACATAAAATTGAATTGGCTGCTCCAAATAATCCATGTGTATGAAGGTTAAACCTGTGTCCTTGGAGGTTTCATTTAAGCCCAGCCTTAGTCTGGAGTAACACAAATCTTCCTTCAGGGTATAAACGGGCTATATCCATATCTAACAATGCCATTTGCAGTTAATCTGGTGTCAAAGTAACTTTACTCTAGAGCTAGCCTAGGTTTAATCCCCATCCAGGGAACTGGTCCTAACACCTTTCCATGGTATTTATAAATGGGTGACATTTTTACCATGTGGCCGTGATGAGTTGTCCTCCATGGAAGTACTGCAGCTCTGCTGGTGGAGCGCCTCATCGCTGTTGGAGCCCATCAGTATGGATTCAGACAAGAAGGAGTGGTTGGAAACGTCCTGGGAGAAGTATTGAGATAACTCTGTCTCTGAGCTCAGAGAGCCCTGCTACACAATTGTGAAAAGGAAAGAAGAACAAATGAAGGGAAAGGAAGATGAGAAAAACAACCACACAAGTAGTTCTCCACAATAAGCTATGGCAAAGTAAATGTTCCTAATTGGACAAATAGCCGATGGAAATTAATTGCGGAACTTAAAAGATGCAGCTAAGCAGAAAAAAAAATGGTCACAACTCATTTCAGTGGTTCTCAAACTTTTTTCAATTATGTACCCTCTTTGAAATATTCTTTCAGCTAAGTACCCCCTGACAAGCAAAAAATACTTTTGGATATTAAAAAGCCTGTATAGAGAGTTGCATCAGTGTGTGATTTATTAAACAACAGCCAAAATGCCACATTTCAAACGTTACTGACACTTTCGCTTTTTTTCCCACTTCTTTCTCTGTGTTTTCAGCTGTATTGCTGCTTCCTTTCAACCACAAATTCATTTTCTTGATTTTCGTCTGTCATTCTGTCGAAACTGGCTTCCTGGTCACACCGAACGAACGTTACTGTGAATGTGATGACGTTTCTTGCGTCAGTTGGCAGTTGTTTTATTGAACTTATTATGGTATAATTATTTTAGGAATTATGCATGACTGATATTTTTTAAATTAATGTTATAAAACAAATCTTAAGTACCCCCTGCAGTACTCCAAAGTACCCCTAAGGGTATTCGTACCCCCATTTGAGAGACACTGCTCTATTTCACTGATCAACAGTTGTTGGTGGTGACACAGAAAGAAACTTGATGCATGCAAACCTGCATGAGAAGAAGACTACTAGATGACGGATGTATGAACATGTCTAATAAAAATCGGCTTTGCAAATGTTTCATATGGAGAAAATCCTTCAAACATGTTTGTCAGGCCTAAAGGATACAAAAGTGTGTTTTGGTGAGAAACTCAACAGGAAACATAACTGTTTATATTAATGCTTCACATTAAATTTCCTGTTCTTTCTTTTTTTTTACGGAAATTGAACACTTTTATTTATTTTGGACCACAAGTCTTTATTTAGGATTTTATAAAATAGGCAAGCATCTCAGAACAAATGTGGACTGAACAGAAGTTATGCACACTGTATGTCCTCCACCATCCCAAGTCACAGGCAGCTTTGCTCAGTTTGCTCAGTGAGTCCCTGCATGAGAGATTAACACTAACGCACTAGTTGAGAAGAATGAAACTGAACCTAGAAAATATATGTGTGTACGAGCTAAGAAATAATGAATACTGGATGAAAACTTACTCTGCTGGCCGGCTCAAGGAATCTCTTCATGGTCCAGCTGAGAGTAGGGGAGCCGTCTCCCTGCCTGTCCTTCATCGTTGGGTTGGGACTCTTACAGGACAAACCTACACAGTTAAACCCAGATCAGATCAGATCAGATACCCAGAGCATGTTGTTGAGCTTCCTTTAGTTCAACTACAGTACTTGTATTGTAACATTTGTAAAATGATTGCAGTGCAGGATTAAATAAAAGAAGAGGAAAGGCAAATGTAAATGTAGGTAAAGATATCGGACCTTGGGAGTGAGAGGAGTGTCTGTTTTTGCTCATTTTGTCCTTGTGTGTGGATCGAGCTATAATTTGATCCATCTCCTGTTCTGATACCTGAGAGAACACAATGAGATGCAAGAGTTTTATCACAACTGGAACAACACTATGTTGGCAACTAATAGAAATAAACACAACAGTAATGAAGGCATCATATGGACTGTTAAATAAAAATGTATATAATGAAAGGTATAAGAATGCATGCCTGCATTCATGTATGAGTACCAATATTGCACGTAACAAATGTAACAAGTATTTCTGTATTGTATCCCGGTTTGTATTTTGACAGTCCATTTGCAAGTTAATGGGAATAATCTCCCTTTACTCCACATCTCTTTAGTATCAGCTGGATTTTTTTGGCACGCTCCAAGTACACTGTATGGGACACTTCCTGGTATGTTTTTGAATAGAGACCCTCAAGAGTTGACGCTGTTCTACAGATCGTAGGGCTCTTACACACAGTGCTAGATGGATGTTGAATATCTTAAAAGAGATAAACAGAGACAGACATCCTCTTACCTTGGGGTTAGGATGCCTGCTTATGATGAGACTGACAGGTCCAGGGCCACATTCACTGAGGATGGCGTAGGCCTCGCTGAGAGCAGCATGACGAAGACTGACTGAGTCCACCTCCAGTATCTGATCACCACGACTGCACGGAGGAGCACAGGCGTCGGTACAACACTGTCACCCACCTCTCTTTTGTACATACCCCAACTTAAATGCACACTTGTACATTCATATGTAAGCATTATATGAACAATAAAATATTTGTGAATACACTTCTAAGGAAGCCCTGAGAGGCAAGTGAGAAAGAAAAGTTTTTGCCAGGATAATCGTTATAAGTTGCTTTCATTTTTTTTTTTTTTTTTTCATTTTTGAAAGGTGGGGAAACGTGTTTTTTTTTTTTTTTTTGTCAGGATCATTTTTCCAAGTGTTTATTATATCACTCCAGGTGAATTTTAATTTCTCCACACACTCTAAACACAAGTTACATACAAAATTCGCCTTCCAAAACTTTCTCACTTGCCTCTCGGGGCTTCCGTACTTTTCGATCAATGAGCTTGTGTGAAAGTACGCTGCTCATTTGGTATCTTTGCATCAGTGCGACTACATATTAACTTCTCCTGCGTCAATCAGTTTCCAATTCTGTGAGATGACCCTGAAGTTTTTACCTGAGCCTGCCGTCCATCTTAGCCACAGATCCCAGTGCCAGGCTGTGGATGTAGATGCCAGGAGCAGAGTTCTCCAGGGTCAGACAGCAAACTCCAATCCCAAGACCAACACCAGACTCTGAAAAACATCAACATTCACCATCAGAAAAGAAGTGTTCAAAAAACGAGTTTGCCATCACTGAAAAAATAGCACGAGATCTCCCTCTAAAGTATGACAGCAAGCCCGAATATGTAATATGTACACTACACAAAAGTATGAGGACATACTGTCCCGTTACTTTAGTATATTTTTGGTCTGGGTCTTTGTTTCCTGGTTCTAGCCCCTTTGCTCCAATTAGGGGAACTCTTAATTTGAGACAATAGTGTTTTTCCAACTTTGTATATTGTCAAAGTTAACGCAATAATAACGTGTTAACACAAATTCATTTTAACGCCACTAATTTCTTTAACTCATTAACGCAAATCGATCTTTCGGAGGTTGTAGCGGGCTTTAAAGCTAGAGTGAAGATACTGGTATCATATGAAACTATAAAACCTAATGAATTCATTGGTAACAACCATGTCATACTAGCTTGTCGCAAAGGAGGCTAAATAACGCTCCAAATTTGGGCTTAACTTTTGGCGAGGAAAAACTGTCATGGCCATTTTCAAAGGGGTCCCTTGACCTCTGACCTCAAGATATGTGAATGAATATGGGTTCTATGGGTACCCACGAGTCTCCCCTTTACAGACATGCACCACTTTATGATAATCACATGCAGTTTGGGGCAAGTCATAGTCAAGTCAGCACACTGACACACTGACAGCTGTTGTTGCCTGTTGGGCTGCAGTTTGCCCTGTTATGATCTGAGCATATTTTTTATGCTAAATGCAGTACCTGTGAGGGTTTCTGGACAATATTTGTCTTTGTTTTGTGTTGTTAATTGATTTCCAATAATAAATATATACATACATTGGCATAAAGCAAGCATATTTGTCCACTCCCATGTTGATAAGAGTATTAAATACTTGACAAATCTCTCTTGAGGGTACATTTTGAAGAGATAAAAAAATGTGTGATTAATTTGCGATTTTCTTTTGCGAAATTAATTTACTCGTGACTAAATATTTTAATTTAACAGCCCTTATGCAGTATATAGAGGTGAAATGAAAACCAAGAGGTGGTATCTGAATGTGTCTCTGGGTTCTCCATCAAGTCAGCTAACCTTTATTAAGTGTGACCTCCATGATGATGCAGTCCTTTGGACCAGGACCGGGGCCCCTGTGGGCGTCAGCCTCTTCCAACCCTGAGGGGACAGGTGTCCCCCCGCTGGCATTGGAGTTGGGTGAGCTGGAGCGGCTGAGGAGGGTGGGGGTTGGACAGGGTGTCAGGCTGGGACTGCGCAGACGAGTTCGAATCGTCAGCGTCACTACACCTTTCTTCAGTTGCTGTGGGAAGAATAGAAATGAGGTCAGTTTACTTGCCATAAAGCATAACATTACACTTTGATAAATTAGTCAAAGACTTTCTTCTGTCTGAAGGAAAAACCTATTTGGTCACAAACATTTTAGAAAATAAAAAAGTTTGACTTTCTTCAGCTTTTCATGTCTGATTTAACTGTTTTCAACGACACTGTTAGACAGAACCTATTGTAATCATGCAGTCCACCTTGAAGGTCTGGATGGCCTGTTGGTGTGTGAGTCCTTGGAGAGACTCTCCGTTCACTTCCAGAATCTCATCTCCTGCACAGGGAAGCATAAAATTAGACTGAGATGGGTGTAAATGTAGATCACCGTTTCTCTCGTACGATACATTTTACTTTTCTTATATACTCTCCCAATTCGGTAAGAAAGGGTGAAAAGGAATGGTTACCCTCTTTCAGTCGTCCATCAGCTGCTGCAGCTCCATGAGGGAAAATGGTTTTGACAAAAATCCCCATCTGACCACGTGCTGAGTCCTGCCCACCAACAATACTGAATCCTAGGCCCTAGAAAAGTTAGATCTCAATGAATGTCACAAAGGACTAACAAAGACACAGTAGTCAGTGGTCATCGATCTTGTTTCTCTATGAATATTATTTTTAGTTATTTTCGAGGACAGAGATCCTGCCCTATAAACTCACATTTCATGCTGCCTTTCTTATACCTCCGTATCTCGTCTTGTGATATCATTGCAGTGTACTCAACATGAACTCACAGAGGACTGTTCTCAGTACTGCTACATGACTCAAACAAAATTTAAAAAAGAGTGTTGCTCAGCAGCTGAGCCGGATGTGATGTGTTGAGAAGGCAGCTGAGAGGTCAGGCCAGTCTAAAGTCAGGAGGGAGGATAATGTGAGGCAACCAGTCAAGTTGCAGTTTACATCTATATCTGTCCAAAATGTCATCACTTCATCATTTTATCCTGTTAGACATTTGAGTAAAATTATCATAATTAGCATATGAATTCTTGAATTATGTCCAAAAACTTATTTTGTGAGGTCACAGTGACCTTTGACCACCAAAATCTAATCAGTTCATCCTGGAGTCCAAGTGGACGTTTGTGCCAAATTTGAAGAAATTTTCACAAGAATGGTACTGGTCCTCCTGATTTCAGAGAATATTCTAAGTTTTTTTTTCTTGTAAATTTGTGAGTTTTTTCTTGTAAATTTACCACTTTAATCAAAGAGAATATCCATGTTTTTTTCTTCTAAATTTAACACTTTAATCAAAAAATTCGGAGCTATTTTCTCAGAATATTATCCTCCCTCCGTCGACTCCGTAATGATATATATATATTTTTTTTACCTACAATGGCCCAAATACGACGTTGTGTAAAAGTAAATCATGTCAGGATACATTAGAACCAGACTGTGGTTGTACCAACACACAGATGCATCTGTTATTGTTTACATATACATTTAGTGCTTGGCGTTCATTCTCTGAGCTTTATTCATGCGTACATGTCAAAGGGGTGCACTCACCTTGCCCTGGCCTTTCATCAGCACTATACTGGAGATAATGGACGGCTGTGCCAGTCGCCATGGAGACTCCACTTGAATGGTGCTCAGGGAGCGGGCTGATTTCTTAATGATCTGATATTCCTAAAAAAACAAAAACAGTTACAGTCAGTTATTTATACTTTGATGAGATTTTTCTGGTTTATTCTAATGGTATATTTTCATTATTCCCCCCTTTTTTAAGACAAAATCTGTGTTTATGTGTATCTTGATGACTTAACTTAGCTCTGTGAATGTTGTCCCCTTATATTTTATTTCCTTTTCTCAATGAACCTCTCATTAACACAGCAGTTAGTGCAGCTCTCCTTCTCATTGTTGTCATGACAGTCGGGGCAGAGTAAGTGACCATGCAGGCTTTGATCTGGCTCTGTGTACGTGTGTGTGTAAGGGGGGATGATAGTTATTGAAATACACGTGTGCGGCGTGCATTTACATCCATCTGCCTCTATCTTTTTTCATCAACATACGTGTGATTCAAGCACGTGTGACTGAATATTTCACATCAGGAGGTTGGTGGTTTGTTTCTACACAGGGTGTTTTACTCATTACTTTATTCAGAAAGTTGTTTCATTCAGGATCAATTCTCTTTTACACAGACTGTCCATACAACACCATGTCGGCACTGTGATGACTAGCCATAGTTGCATTAAACATTAAAGAAAACATACTGAATCAGTTAAACAAAAAAAAATAAAAAATCGGGGATCATAGTTTATTAAAGGTGCTTTCACACCTAACCTGCGTGGTTCGGTTAAAACAAACTCAGGTCTGTTTGCCCGGTTAGTACGGTTTGTTCGGGCTGGTGTGAAAGCTGTCAATCAAACCCTGGTCCGGACCAAACAACCAAACAACCAGACAGCTTTTATGAAAGCAGACATGTGATTTTAGCATGATTTAAAAAAAGCTAAACTACTAATAAATCCATCTGTGGTATCCACCAAGTGGTACCGATGCATCCCTACCTGACTGTATTAACTTTGTGTTTACCTCTCTTGGTTCGTATGTAAAAGAAATTTCCCCTTGGTCCAGAAGATATAATGTTCAGCAACTTGGAACATATAGCGTTCAGTCACTAATGTCGATATAATATTTCTAAAATATTTCAGCTGGTGATATTTTTATATGTTGTCATATTTCTTGGCTTTATCTATCCTAATTTGTGATAGGATATGATTATAATAATGCATTACAGTAACAACATTGAAGCCGAACTCATCTTTCTTCCATATTATGTCATGATAATCAATCAACAATCAACATTTATTTGTATAGCCCTTTACAACAACCAAAAGGTACCCAAAGTGCTTTACATTAACATCAAGAAATAACAGGAATAATAACATAACATATAAAATCGGAAAAAGGTACATAAAAAGCATAAGGAAATTGTCACAGCGCTACTAGGTATTAAAAGCCAATCTAAATAAAAAAGTCTTGAGCTCAGATTTAAAAAGTACTAGGTCAGTGATATATCAGGGGGTAACTTGTTCCATAGATAAAATATATAATTCAGGGTTCGATGTATGCACTTTATGTACATCTTAACACCAGATGTATTTTGTTTATATAAAGACTAAGTTGAGGCGTTCACTGACCTGTCTCACTCCAACAGTATCTAGTTGTTGAGGTAAGGAGTGTTTACGTCGACCAGGTGGAGGCTTCTCCACCACTTCACAGCTGCTCACACCATTCTCCACAAACAGCTCATCGTCCTCGCCCACCGACTCCAGGCGACTGCTGCCCCCTGAGCCAGGAAAAACAATCTTTCCATTTTTTTCCATCCAAAATTACTGGCAAAGCAAATATCAAGGTCAGGGAGATACCAAACTCTAGGAGCACTGGCTGGATCACCTCATTTAATGAGTCTATCTATCTTTATCAACATGAATAGATGTGTGAATGTAATAATTTCTTAAGTGTATATATAGTATATATTACTTTTAAAAAAGCTTATGCTGCGTGTATTGTTTCTATTCTAAGAACCATTTTGGTGTTAAGGAATGACCGGTTTCAGTGAAGTACCAACCCTGGGATCGACTGCAGAGCTTCTTGGGTGTGGGGCTGCAGCAGGATCCTTTGGGTGCCTCTCCCGGACTCTGTCCTTCTAGTTTCTCCAAGTTAGTGAACTGTAAGCACAAAAACACAGAGATATTCAGTTCATCTCCTCTTAAACAACTATGATATCTGGTACAACAATTAAACCACACAAAATTAACTATTAACAAAAAATATTGCCAAATGAACAATTTATTGCTGCTCTGTTGTACTGAAAGGAGTCAGTTGAGGTGGTCCAGGTGTGTGATCAGGATGCGTCCCGACTCCTCCATCTGGAGGTTATCTGGATGTGTTCAACTGGGAGTAGAGCCCAGGGTGATAAATTACGAATCCTGCTACGGCGAAGGCATGACCCGCCCTACTCTGCCTCTGATTGGCTAGTACCAAGGGGCAACCTCCCGGGCTGAAAAGTGAAGCCAATGCGGAAGTGCCTTAAATTGCATTCTTTCTAATAGCCAGCAGGGGGCGACTCCTCTGGTTGCAAAAAGAAGTCTGATTGTATTCTATGAGAATATGAGCCTACTTCTCACTTGATTTATTACCTCAGTAAACATTGTAAACGTGAGTTTATGGTCTCAATCGCTAGTTTTGAGTCTTCTTCAATACAGCATGATGTTCATTTAGTAAATTATGGTCCCATTTAGAGTCAAATAGACCATAAAGCAGAGTACGCTTTATGCCTTGGCTACCTTGTGATTGAAAGGTTGCTACCACGGCGTTGTCCATCTGAGAGTTGTCCGTGTTTTCATCTTAGAACTTTAACCCTTTCACAGTGGGTTTTAAGTTCATGAAAGTTAATTGTAACATTTTGGTTGCCTAAAAATGTCTTATTCAGCATTCAGGTGTACTTAGCTCCACTCTCTCGTGTCACTTCTGGTTCCAAAAAACCAAGATGGCGACTCAAGGCTTCAAAACCATAGTCCACCACAACCTTTGCCCGCATAACTAACTGCCCTCCAGTTGGCTAGTAATTCTGCTTTGCGAGACAGGTTGCTGCTATAGATAGGAGCAGACTTAGTTAAGTGCTACAAAGACACACTCATCAAACACACAAACACAGATAGTACATATCTATGTGTACCAGGAAGGGGTTGTGCAAACTGGTGCTACAGTTGGAGGTCTGCGGGGAGTGAGAGGGAGCAATCTGAGACAGGGAGGACAAGGAACTACAGGTGCTGACCAGGTCCGGCAGACTGGTGGACGGGAAGCGCTCAAAACCCACGTCCGACTCCTCCTGCAGGGACAGAAAGAAAGTTAAGACGGCGTGTGTGAGACGTTATTTTCATTCATGTGTATTATTTGGTATGTTAAATATGCACACTGGACATAAATATAAACGCACCACTTTTGTTTTTGCTCCCATTTTTCAGGAGTTGAAATAAAAGATCAAATACTTTTTCTATGAATAAAAATGGGAGCAAAAACAAGTGTTGCGTTTCGATTTTTGTTCAGTGTAGCTCCGAGAGAGGAGAAAGTGACGTGTTGTATGGTAAAAAAAATACATGTTGATGTTTGTACATTGGCCATTTCCAACAGGAACATTATAAAATACTTTAGCTGCATCATGTAACACAGCTGTTATCACAGCAGGAGTCTCTATGTGTTTGACCTTTACCTGGAACTTGGCAAAAGCTGTCCTTATTACCGCCCTAGGTCTGTCACGATAATTACGTTATCGACTTTATCGTACGTCATATGGACGTGGCCTTGATCGTTTTTACATTAACGATTTATTGTACGATACATGGACAGGACCTCGATTATTTTTACGTTATCAACTTATTGTATGATATATGGACATGACCTCGATCATTTTAGCTGACCTCGATATTTCCCATTGGGTTTATATGCGTGTTTGTTACATAAGAAAGTCACCAACATTTCAGCCAACATGATGCCAGAATAAACAGCAGGGTTTTCCCGTCCATTAGAAGGGGCATTGCGCGGATGCATCTTTGTTACCAGAGCCCGAACGTCCATTTTATTTATTTTTTTGGTTGTGTGTTTTTGTTTTATTTATTTAGAATTTTTTTTAAAATGTCACATTCCACTTCCAATGTCTGAATATTCTTAAAAATTAAAAGTTCATTGCTCTTTGAAAGGGGGTATTTGCATTATTATGCTATTATATTATCATTATATCAGTGGCATAAAATGGTCTTAAAATTACAATAATATCGTTTAATCGCAATTATTTCTGGGACAATAAAAGTAGTTATCGTGACATGGCTCTTTTCTTTCAGTGGCTTCCCACACGGATCAGGGACAAAAATGAAAATTTTGACTAAATTTTCTTCCCACAGCAAGGACAAAAAATACTTTTTATTTAGTTTACAGCCTTGTGCGACTGGAAGAACTGCAACACTGTGTAGAATGAGAATGTTTTCCCCTTTTTTTCTGGAGTTATGAAGATGTGGACTGTTTGGGTTTGTCTTCAGTGGGTCCATTGCTGTCTTGACCGCTGTCCAGGGTGCTGATCCTGGAGCTTCTCCTGAGTGTTCCCCGACATTTATACTGATATCCCCCTGGCAGGGATTGATGGTATATGTACAAGTTCTTTGAGTCTGAAATGTACAGTATCGGGTTCTCTGCACTAGGGGGGCAGCTTTTATGCAATCTTTTCTTAAAATCCCTCTTATTATTTTTTGCATGTAGCAGCCTTGTTTTTGTAGCATCCCTGCCATGTGTCCAGTTGCACAAGTGCAAAACTGACATCTTAATAAAACTCTCTTATTCTCACAGCCTTTTGTTCACTATTGCTGAACTTTGCAACTTAGAGCTACGGTCATATTTAGTTAGAAGAAGCCAAATTTATTTTCAAAAGGCAGTATGCGTGTGTGTGTGTGTGTGTGTGTGTGTGTGTGTACCTACCCTGCTGGCCACCACCAGCTGGACCAGACCAGAAGTGGAGCGGAGGATACTAACAGCCTCCTGATGAGTGAGACCCACCAGAGACTGACCATTAATCATCAGCAACTCATCACCAGCATGAAGACGGCCGTCCCTGAAACACACACACATATGCATTTAGACAGAAACACTTACACGTACTGCACATATACACACACACACACAAACTACAGCTGAACTATTCTCTACCGCTTAAAACATGCGAGAGGACCTGCATCTTGATCCAGATTAGCAATGAAATAGACATAGTGAGTGACAACTGTGGGATACGTACTCCAGATTTGTTTGGTTTCAAAAAGTGTAGCAGCTAAAGTACTACACATATTGCAAAAAACATCAAAAACTGACAAAAAAAATTACACCAAATATCTGTTAACACATTTTGAGATATTAGGCTATCCAAAAAAAAACTAACAAACAAAACTGAAAACAAAGGTTTGAACATATAAAAGCAGTGAGAAAAAAACAACAACTTTATAGCAAATTTTAAAACAGTCGACATTTTTCAACCATTTTCTCATGTGTTTGTGTCTAAGTGACTAATGGGGACAACAATTTTTGAAATTGGTCCAGTATCGAGGGATAATGCTGCAGAGGGCAGCCACTAAACGACCGCTGGGTCTGCCGCTGCAGCGTTCTCCCTCAGTGCTGGACCAATTTAAAAAACATGTTGTCCCCATTAGTCACTTAAACACAAAAATATGTGAAAACGAAAAGGTTGAAAAATACTGAAGTTACCCTTTAATAATTCAACCGAGATCTCAGATTATGAATGTACTGTAGGGAGGTCCTCATATAGTGTAAACCTTGACAGTATTCTAAAGATTCTAAAGAGAGTCCAGAGATAATGAGCTACACCTACAAAAACATAGCACCAAAGCGAGTACATTTTTCCTGTGTTTATTAGGACTTACTGTACCTGTGAATGGCACCCGACTTCTCTATATGAGCGATAATGATCCCATGAGGCGAGCGCTTGGAGCCACGCCCTCCTGTTATCTGTATGCCCAGGCCCTCCTCGCCCTTCACCATATGCATCTTCCAGATGTAGCTGCCCTCTCTGGGCTACGAAGGAGCACAAACAAACACACATCAACCAATATGTCAAATCAGGGGTAAGATACAAATAATATACATAAAAATAACATCAAATCAACCATGTGACCATATTGACTTCAAAATGTGGCAAGAGAACCAACAAAGTTCAAGAGTCTAACCCTCCGATGATATTTTTTTTATATGTGACTATGGTATTCGAGAGCACTCGAGAGGATCTGAGCATGGACATTTTTGTGAGGACCTACACTCAACACTGTGCCTGAACACATCCTGTGCAGACACTGATGGAGGACTGAAGCTGCTACTGCTGCTCTGCCCGTGTGCTGCTTTCACTACGTAGCCTGTGTAGACATTGTGTAAGAGCCAAAGTTTGTAATGTAGACATGGTATTCTGTGGTGTTGACAGAGGAAATTGACCCTTTTGGAAACAGAATAAAACTTTACATGCCACCTGATCCACAAACACTCAGCCAGGATACAGTTTCATAATTAAGGAGGGTGGGTGTTACGCTTCCCAGGCGGTGCCGTCAGTTGGAATGGTGTTATCAGCTGTAACCGCCGTGCACCATCATGCACTAAAAGGCACGCGCGGCCAGCTCGGATTAAACACAGAAGGAGAGTGACTTCATTCTCTGCTCAGGTAGACATTACTCCACTATATCTTTACATAGCAAATAGTTGTTTGATGCTATATTAATGCTCTGGATATTGTATAGAGCACCTTTAATTGTAACATTTTGGGCATCTAAAAGTGTCTTGTTCAGCATTCGGTTGTACTTAGCTCGGCCAAAATGGCCAAAATGCTGAACTTGAGGCTTCAAAACTGTAGTCCATAAACCAATGGGTGATGTCACGGTGACTACGTCCACTTGTTACTGTATATACATTCTATGGTTTGGTTTTTAGTGAAATATCTTGACCACTCTTGAATGAATTGCCATGAAATTTGATTCACGTGTATTTATTAATCACCACACCCAATTCATATCCCACTTCAGCTAGCCCTTTTTGCACTTTGTGCTTCTGTACATACATGAACAATAGCAGGTGTGCTTGGAGACGCCCACACAGCCCGTGCGCCCAAGACCTACCATGTTGTGCTGGTCATTGCGCTTGTGCGATTAAAACAGGGCCCTTAGTCTTGCTTAACCTCTGCACTGCCACTGCCACTGCTCACAGCTTTATCAGCCATTTTGACGACTTGTGGACCTAAAAGGATTTATATAAGAGAGGTCATCTCCATCTAGGGCACAAACACGCTGGCGACAGACATTATACCTCATTTACAATCCCTCTGATGCACTCTCTGTCTCAATCCTCTGACACACATGTTAAACCACTATCCCATCACTCTCTGGTTTCCTCAGACCAGCTGTTGCAGGGTGGTGATCCTATTTATCCTCTCAGACATCTGGACACAGATCTGTGGACCACTGAACACCTGGCTGCTGGACCTGCACCAGGGACCAGGAAGTTTGAACATTTTGAAATAGTGATTGTTTTTGAGATGATTGCAGGCGTTTTCTCTTTTTTGTGACAAAGTGGTGTGACGACTGTGTCTCCATTGAGCACAATGGTGACTTTTTTCCACCATTTAATTTCTAGAGCTCCACACCAATCTCTACTGACACAGGTTGTTATGGGTTCATTAAAGCGATATTCGTCATCCACTACACTGATGGGATTGCTGTATTGCAAGTCCAGACCAGTAAGTCCAGACATGCTATAACAAAAACTAAAACCCCTTTTATACAGCAGTCGAGTAAATGACGAAAGTCCACTGATCGAACGGTTCAAACAGCTGTCTCAGGTTAATCTCCGCTTGTCACTGTTGGCAGAGACTCTAGTTATGAATTACATCCGCCAGTGGCCAACTGCAGGACTGCAAAAAAAAAAACACGGATTGACTTTATAAAAGAGAAGAGTGTAAAACTCTTGACAAGATTCCTCAAACAGCAGTTATTGCAATCATTTCAAACCATGAAGATTTGATAGAAAAGCTATATTTACGTGTGTTCCTTCACCTCAAAGTGTTTGTTCTATTGGGCAGAGCCGGGGTACAGCATGTGCAGTGGGCCACACAACACATAATCAAAGCAGGGAGAAAGAGAGAGTGCCATCAACAGTTGGTGATGCTGCTTTTAGTTTTTTTATGCTTCGAGGTGCTGGACTACTCTGCCAGGTTGTATTGGACATACTACAACATTCATGTTGGTGAAAAAAATGTTTGTCTCCTTTCATTTGATTCTTTTTGTTTTATGGTTTTGTTCTTAATTGCAATTTAGTTGCAGTTGAGTTGCTTTTAATTGCTGCAGCTTGTTGCATACCTTTAATGTTCTTTATTTTCTGTGAAGCTTATTTTATTTTCCTTGGCATTAGATGTGATATATAAAGTGTTGCGTTCCTGTCAGTTTACAAAAAAACCCCACACCAAATACATTATTTAAACAATATGTTTTTGGTTATAGATTTATACGGATCTTGGTACCACAACAGGAAATTATTATATTAGCAGTCCCACTTCTAATAGAGCCGTCATCATCCCACTCCTCCTCCTACATCCACAATGCTGCTGACTACTCAGCACACACGACAGCTCCGTCCTTAAAAGAAAACAGAGAGCAGCACTCTGACGCTAATCTATTCCAAGTGTCAAACGAGGCCGAGGAAGCTTTGATGCTTCGGATCAGCTTCATTACCAATTTGCCTAGAAGGTAGTAGAGTTACATAACATGAGAAGTGAGATATAAGAACAGATTGAGAGATTTTTCTTTAATAGAATTGTTTAGAACTGTATTGATTCATTTTGGCCACTACGGGGCAGAAAAACATTACAACAAATACCAACCATGTCTACTGTAAAATTATATTCATACACAACTAACTCACATTAGAAAATATGTTTTCAAGTAAATATTATGTTGCCCCCCAGCTGCCCCATAGCGGGTTTTTAATTAAAAAAGACTGATTTTGTGTTGCCGTTGTGCACATGGGCCTACTTGGCTAAATAACCTAGCTTTGTCTTGACGTATTGTCTTATAATGATGACTTTCATATTCTGTTTACTGATTAGGTAACAAGTGAGACCAAGGAATGATCTTGCGTTTGAGCAAGAATGAAATGAGTCGACTGATTTTAACTTCCTAACCCTAACCCTTACCATATATATCTTTTATCAAATTGGTCCCGAAGGCTGAGCCATCGGGGTGTGAATGAGTATTTCGATTTAGAGCCTCTGCCATCAGTGTATGAATGTGTGTGTGAATGGGTGAATGCTGACATGTAGAAGACTAGAAAAAGTGCTATATAAATGCAATTCCATTTGCCAGCTAAGAAGAAGAAGAAAAAACCTTTATTTGTCATATACCTACCTCTGCATTTAACCCATCCTAACTATTGTAGGAGCAGTGGGCTGCTGTAAGTGTCTCGCTCGAGGACACTTCGACATGCAGTCCGTAGGAACCGGGGATTGAACCACCAACCTTGCTGTTAAAGGACGACCCGCTCTACCCAATGAGCTACAGCCACCCTTCATGAAGAATTATATTTTTATTTTTATAGTTTATGTATAATTTGTTAGGAATAACAAATTCAGAACAAAACCCCAACATTTGTACCCTGTGACTGTGCTTTAAAGGGACTATTTGTAACTTTCAGAATTGCTTGTTAACAGCGACACCTGTGGCCGTGAAATCAACGAAAGTCAGCGTCGGGCTCGCGCTTGCTCGCTCTAAATATACCTGAACGAGCATCGCTCAAAACAGTGAGGCGACACACGTCAGCTAAAACCACAATATCACTCTATATTTCAGCTGCTCTATATTTCACCTGCTTGGCAGTAATGTTAGCTGACCTGACGAAGGTCTCTCCATGAACATGATTTAGATCTGATCCTAGTGTTTGCTTTTCCTGCTTCAGCGCAGACTGAGGCGGCGGGGCTCCGCAGCGTGTCTTCCTGCTCTCTCCGCCCGCAGCCAGAGAGAGCAGGAAGACACCGGCACCCGGTCGGTAATGAGACGATAACGTTTCTCTCTGCAGAGCCCCGTCACTTCACAAGACACGGGAAACCTCTGTTGGTCTGGAGGAGCTGCAGCATTTATTTCTGCCCAAACGTCCACTGTACATTCACTAGATATTCTCAGAGCTAAACTAACCCTTCTGCAGTGTGGAGTGAGCGCGCATGCACGTCTAGAGGTGGAGCGAGCTGAGCGAGAACGCGCGCGCTGTCTGAGTGAAGGCAGGCAGGCAGAGGAGCAGAGGCAGCGGCTACACGCGAACGCGCATATGCGAGCGCGCATGTGTCCCGACCCGGTACATTTATACGCTTAAAAAGTTACAAACAGTCCCTTTAAGTTAGAGCCCTGGATGTCAGCAGCAAGTCTTACCTGGCTTGAAGTTTCACTGCTGAAAGAATCCATTTTGCACTCCAGCAGCTGACTGTGACACCTTGTAGGCAGGGTGGCAGTGCCTCCTCTGTGTAGATGTTGGGGAATAGTTCTCACCTGAGGACAGGTGTCTGGGCTTTCCTCTGTGGATGTGTGTGCGGAGACGATGCAACCTGAGTCATCTGCTGGAGGACTGACTCCTGCATCAGTGGGAGTGGAGGAGCCATTGCAGCCATTGTAACAGCTCTGGAGTTCGGAGTCTGTGCTGTCCCTGTTGTCTCGGTTAAAGGACGATCGCGATATGACACCGAACTTGCGTGTGCGTTTGCAGTTTGCCGAGCTGTCCGAGGGCTCAGAGGCAGCTCTGGCCCGCTGCCGGTCTTCGCAGCTGTCGCTGCTGACGGGGGTACCGACGCCGCCATTGACGTTACAGGGGGGGAGAGGAGCCTTTCGCTTGACTCGCCGCAGCATGATCAGGTAGATACAGCCTCCATTCCAGCACTGGTCAGCCAGGTAGCTGTAAAAAAGCATTGACGGGATAATGATGTCAGTACATCCAGGTTCAAATATCATAAGGAAAACTACAATCCTTAAGTGTCCTCACATTTCCTCCTCTATGGGTGGAGAAGTCTCTTCATGCATTCTGTACAGGTTTTATATTAAAGCTACTACAAGGAACTTTCATTTTGTCAAACACAGACATGATCCATTTTTAACAATACTCTCATATTTGTAGGGATATCAGTCCACTGTTCTGTTGCTGTAACTGAAAAAGCAGTTTGAGTAAATTATGTCGAGCAATGTTTTATATTTACAGTCTCCCCTCGATGATGATATTGTTTGTCTTACTTCCCCATGATAAAATAAATAGTTTAAGGGCTGGTGGAGCGAAACCTGCAGTATCGTATAAAGTAAACAAACATTGGTCATAAACAAAAAAAAAAAAGCTCAGTTATATTTTCGATAATATTGCAATAGTGGTACAAGTTTTTTTTTTTTTGGCCAGTGCTTTAAGAGCTGGAGTAAAGGCTAAAGCCTGGCCTAGCATACTGCAAAATAAATTGATTTTAACAGTTTCATACTGCATACTACTGAGGAACACAGTAATAGTATGTAGTAGGCGGTCTCAAATACAGCCATAGGCTTTCATTAGCTCCGGCCAATTTGAAATTTTATGCAATTTTCATGTATTTTATGCAAACATTTTCAAACTCCTTTTATCGGTTTATCAGATTCATTTCAAATGTGGTTGGTATGACCCTCCGACTAAAGCCTTGTACCTCAAACAATTTTAGGCATTTCAAGCACTTTAAAAGGTATGGAACTTTTCAAAGCAAGGATTCAACAGATCCATCTCAAATTGGTCACAGAATCAGAAGACCTTAACGATGCCAAATTGTGAAGCTTATGTGTTTTCGTGGAACGGCGTTGCCGTGGCGAGGTGGGCAATTTGCATGTTTTGCCATGACACAGGAAGCTGTTGTAACTTGATTTTACAGAGTCTAATCTGCTCCCAGATTTCACATGATGGATAAGAGTCCAAGTCTGAAGACATCTACACGCCCATATTGAGTCATAATCACAGCGCCACCTACTGACAACAGGAAGTCAGCCTTATCTGACAAAGATCATCGGATTTACATGAAATTGAAATGACATACAGCAACATAACGTATAATTCGTGTCTGGTCTTTAGCGCCACATAGTGGACACAGTTTTGCGATACGTCATTTCCAGCTCCAAATAACGTTGTGCGCAAAGTGTCTGACGGTTGTGGAAATTCACGGCTGGGCTGCATCAACCGACGTCCCACCAGTACCCCCCGATGTGCGGGAAGGGGGCCCATTTAGCACAACTTGCAGCTTTAATTGTTTTTTTATTTTTTCCAAATAGTGGCTGTAATATTCTTGCAGAAATTATTGGAATAGTACAATATGAATTGTGTTTTTTAAAAAAAGAATAATTTAGTTTTTGAGTAGTTTCACTATTTTTACCTTCTGTATTTAACGATGAGTATATTTCATATTTCAGCTATTATTTCACAGCTGCCTCTTGGATTTCAGAGTAGGGCTAGGTAATGATGTGATGACATGATATGATATGATATAAACTGTGAGACAATAGAGATTTGTCATGCTATAGTGGTTCAACCGTGGTAGCACATCTCTGGTTGTATTCGGCCATTGTTCTATTTAAAAGGTAATGTTGCACATCAGTGAGAAGGACTGCTTTATGGCAATGTTGGATTCACGATGTGATCAAGTACAGTGATTTGATTTGATCAGGTTATTTCCTTTACCATCTTCTTGCATTGTGCTTACAGTATATAAGGTGGTTGATTATTGAAATATCTTTTCCCTTCACACGATTGGTTCATGGTTTCAGTTTCCATTTAAGTGGTCTTACCTGGCTCCACTGACATCTACTCCCACCATCAGCTGTCCGTTGAGTGACAGCAGTTCGTCTCTCAGTTTGATCCCCCCACAGCGGGCTGCTGGGCTCCTCTTCCTCACCTCTGTGACCCAGATGCAGCCCACATCCATGATGGGGCCCTGGTCCCTCCTCCTCCTCGGGCCTCCCTTCTTTCTCCCGTCAGGATCCCCAAAAATAGGGATGTTACCGAAGCTGAGGCCAAACTCAGCGGTGTCCCCCCCGTCTTTACTGAGGGAGACAGCATGAACCTCAACGTCTAACCCCTCCCTGCAGGAGGACAGGCTGACCGACGGAGCGGTGTCAGCATCCATGAAGTTGAAGTTAATGTACTCCATCAGTTTCTGAATGGCAGCCAGACACAGGGACATGTCCTCCACATTAACACTGTTAACACTGCTGCTACTGCACACACTGTCCCCTTCCCCATTCTGGTAGGAGTCCTGATCCACCTGCTGGACGAAGAAGAAGAATGATCCATCAGTGAATGGAGCTGGATGATAACATCTGGTGTAAAGCCTTTAACAACTAAACCTGTATTTCCTACAAAGTAATAAATCATTTGTTTTAACATTGTGAAACGCTGCACGCAGTTTCTTTGACCAGAAAAATGAGATCAGTTCATTTTAATGCAGTTGTTGTAATCTCAGCTCACCAAGGCGGTGTAAATCTGTGTGGCACTGTCACATAGAGTTCATATTGGAGAATTTTGACATGATGGAGAGCCATTGAGTCATTGAGGGAGGAAGGATCATATTAGCTGCTCTATATAACCCGGCTCTGCCGGAGTATAACTTGATCTGCAATCAGTCATCATACGGGAATGGGTGGTACAAATACATCCGATTGAATTAACCGTGTTAACTTGCTGCCCTGTCAGCTACCGAGAGAGCAAGCAGTCACTGCGTCACCAAGCTTCCAGCACCACTTATTTCACCAGGACACACAAATGAATTTCACTGTGCCACTTCACTGGCCATTTGTATGTTGACAGTGATCTTTTTCCCACAATCATCCTATATTCCTTCTCCACCAAAAGCACCACTGAAATAGATGCAGTGGCCATCGGAATCCATAACTGCTGTGCATCCAAGCTAACTACAGCTTGAGCCCTTTCAAGAGGATGAGTGTTTGATACTTAAGCAAGAATTAGCGCCTCAAGGTTGTATGTCATCGCATCCATGCCAGTCCAAAATGTCATCACTTCATAATTTTATCCTGTTAAACATTTGTGTGAAATTGCCATAATAAGCATATGAATTCAAAACGTGTCCACCAAATTCTAATCAGTTCATCCTTGAGTCCAGGTAGATGTTTGTGCCAGATGTAATGAAATTCCCTCCAGGCGGGACACGTTAGCAACTCTGTAGTCCATTAATCTGTAGTGTACGGGGGGCGGGAGGGGTGGCCCGTTGACGATGAGAATAGAAGCACTTCGAGGGCATTTTGTAGGTTATTGCAGAGTATATCTGAGTTAGAATAGTATATGTTTTATATCTAAACATCATAGTATATCTATGGCTGTTAGGGGCCTCTTTTGATTGGGGGGCCCAAGGCCTATGTACCTTGCGTAATGGTAAAGTCCGCCCGAGTATTAGATCAATCAAATAATGATATAACATAGTTATAATTATGTACCATGGATGAACATATCACCGATTATCTGAAAGACTGACCACCAAATTGAATACATTAGTATCTAGTAATAAAATAAGTCATAATAACATGAAAAATATCTTGTTATAATGTGAAAAGGAGAAAGGTTTCTCGTTATAATAAGAAACTGAGCAGATGTTTTTTTGTCATGGTGGCAGCAATACGCTGCCGTAATGTTGTATATTGTTGATATTCTATAGTAGAAACATGGGAGATGAAGGGGATGAAGTACCTTGTAGCCAGAATTGTCATGATTCAGGTTGTGGTCCTGCTGTGATCTTGTGGTCTGAGCCCCGTGCCAGTTCTCCAGCAGTGGGAGGATGCTGAGGGCGTTGTCCTGAGTGATGGGCATCCTGGCATCCTGGGCCTGTTGGGGGTCCCTCACCAACAGACACTCTGATGCTTCCAACAGACACAGGAACCAGTGTGGGCCGACAGCCCCAAATCCATCTCTGAAAGAGGAGGGGGGGCTGCAGAGAAACTGGACAAACTCTACTCCGAGATTTCCAGATGAGCCACGGTGGAAAATATCAGATTACTGGCAGGATATGTCTGCTGTGGCGTCTGCAGCATCAGGCCATTTCCTAAAAGAGAACACAATCACATGTCACATTGCTGTAGTCGATAAAAAGGTAAAGAAAAAGAGAATAATGAAAAGATGTTTTTGTTTGTTGACAACAGCTACAGTACAAGCATTACACTGGGGAACTCTGCAAGGTTGTCCTTGACACTAACTGCTACTGACCTGTGTTACAGACAGTCAACGCTTGGTTTCATGACCAAAATCTTTCCGAAAGCCAAAAACATGTTATTCCGATTATGGCATTTATTTCCAGACAGACAGAATGAGGATTAATGAGTGACTCTTCAAAAACACAGAACATTCTGTGCTTATGTGCACGTCAAACTTGTTGTTTTGATTAATACTTCTACAGGTTCTGATGTAAATCAACTGGCATGTTGGGGACGAACGCATTGAAGACACAGAGTTCCATGAAAAATCATTGCTCAGTAAAAGTTGTTCCTCTCCCGATGTCTCCATCCAAAACACCGGGGAACCGAACCAGGGCAACGGCTGCGTGCCGTTTTAATTTTTTAGAAAAATTACTGTCTGGAGCTACACAGTTTTAATAACAATAGAGGGAGATGTGTGGCTGTGATGAGCAACATGGTGTTATAGAGATTGTTCGGTGTGTGTGTTCCCAGAAACAAAAGTAAAAAATCCTAATATATTTGTGGATCATTATGTTTATGTTGCAATATGAAGATTAAAGAGGTTACCTATCTTCTCGTTCTCAGCAACTATTTAAGTAAAACAGTCTGATCTTGCTCTGATGTCATGCACACGTGGGCAATGATAACCTCACGAGATCGGGGTGGCTGCAGTTGTCGCCTGATCAAAGAGCTGATTGGCTCTTAGTTTTGACAACGAACACCACTTGTTGTAGAAAATCCAAACTTTCTGTGTAATTGTAATATTTAACACTAGATTGTAGGCTATTAGTCTCACGTTGTGCAATGAAGGATCTGCTATCTTGTGTGGTTGATAATAATAATAATAATAATATTAATGAAGGTTATTTATATGGTACTTATGTGTTTTACAAGGCAGACAAAAATAATTAAGGATAGAATCTAAAGGCCAGATACACCCACATTTCCACATATATTTACAAACAAATCTGTCCGCAAACTACAAATAGCCTACAGATCGGATCTAACAGGATGTAACTTTTCCTGTGACTTCCTGTAAATTCTATGAAGGCTGCTGGAAACAGCTGGAAACTGTTGACTGCAGCTTTTTGTCTCCGCCCCCTGCTGCTGCCGCCTGATCTTGTCTGTTTTCCAGGCAAGGCGCAGCTCATCTCCAACGAGCCCTTTTACGTATCACAAATACCTTTGTTAGTCTGCGGGCCGCGGCCGCAGCGAGTGACGCAGTACAACGAGCGAGGCGCAGAGCAGGTGACATAGTATATCGAGAGACTGTGAATGAAAGTTACATTGAATAATAACGAGTCGTGTCTAGAAGAAAGCCCGCAAACTGCGAATTCTGATCCGAAATCTGCAAAAACTTGCAAAAACTCTCGCGAGACTCGCTGTCCAATGAACTATCCTAACCTTTACCATTCAAGGTCAATGCCTAACCTTAAGAATCTCACGAGAGTTTCCCCAGTTTGTGGGCTCCCTTCTAGCCACTACCATCATAACATGATGGAATAATAACTGGTATAACAAGCGAGAAAGTCCACTACTGGTGGGCGGAAGGAGAGGTTTGTGGGTGGATGGGTGGGTCCAACAAACACCGGACTTACCCCCAGGAGACCGCCGTTTGTGTCCCACGTGCACTGTAGTCATTTTAAGCCAAACCATGATGTTTTTTAACCAAATCTAACAGTTTATTTATGCTAAATCTAACCATTCATAGTAATGTACAGCCATCCGGAAAGACACCAAAACTAAAAAGTGACTGGTCTCACCCCACTTTCCCCTACTGAAATAAATGAAAACATACGACTGCCTGGATGATAAAAATATATCCATAAGCATATGCTTAACTTCTATAACTTATAAAGTTATGGTTTGTGAATGGCTGACAGTGATGTTAAGTTTATGTAAAATATGGTCTGGGACACACCGAGCCAGCGGAGTCCTTCAGGGGCCCCATTCGCACAGTGAAGGGCTCCTATGTGAAGTGAGGAATCTGGGTTGACCCTTCATCTACACGCTTAACTACAGACAGAGAGCTGAGTGCAGCCACATCTGTGGCAGATATAGACAAAAACGCAGGCTACCATGAGACCACACTTTAATGACTGTGCAGAGCTTGGGCTTCAAATAAACTGTTGGGCTTTGTGGTACCATCTGCCTCTACTATTCCTGTACACTCCAACTGAAGGCAAACAGGGCCTGCCCCAGTTCTGGCCTGAGCTGAACCACGGACTGGAATAGGAGGTGTAGGTTTACAAGGAAGTAGTGGAGGTGAGGGCATAGTAGAACCTCAGGGGGGTGAAGCTTTCAAAATGTGATATCAGGAGGCAAAGAAGACATCTACAGTTTCATATTAGATGACTAAAGGGAGGAAGCTCCGCAAGATGAACGGGAGCTTTTCTGGGTTCAGCTAAACATGCACAGTTAAAAAAAAGAAGCTCCTCCTGTTTGGAGGGAGTTCAGCCAACGGCTGTATGTTACGCACAGAGTCTGTTATTGTTTTTTTTGCTGTCTGTGGTTTTTGTATCTCTGCCAGGAGATTATGTATTCAGTTGTGTGTCTGTCTGTCTGTCTGTCCACGGCTAATCTCACATACTGCTGGACCCACCAGACTAATATTTTTTATGCTCATTTTTTTACTGTATGCTCAAGGATCTCTCATGGTTGCGGTGGTTCACACTTTTTGAAAACATATTTTTTGGACAACATATTATATTGACTTGTTTTATTCATTCTGTCATTGACTGCTGACTCCTCACTGCTGTTCCAGTAGGGGCCACAAATCATCATCAAATGCTTCAGTTTGGACTCTTGTTTCCATATGGATTACCAATTGTTCCTCGCTTGACTTGCACGCCTAGGTAAGACAATTGCATGTATGTACTGTATGTATGTAGCCTATGTATGTATGAATGTATAACTATCGCTTAGCAAATGACAAACTGAACCGAGTGCTATAACAACGGAGTGCGTCTTCTCATCTTGGTGGGAGTAAATGGACTTGCATTTATATAGCGCCTTTTTTAGTCTTCCGACCACTCAAATTGCTTTACACTACATGTCAGCATTCATCCATTCACACACACGTTCATACACTGATGGCAGAGGCTGCCATGCAAGGTGCCAACCTGCCCATCAGGATCTAATCGAAATACCCATTCACACACCGATGGCACAGCCTTCTGGAGCAATTTTTGGGGTTCGGTATGTTGCTCAAGGACACTTCAACAGGTGGACTGGAGGAACCGGGGATGCAACCGCTGACCTTCCGATTGGTGGGCGACCCGCTCTACCTCTGAGCCACAGCCGAGGCTGGACCGAGGGCTGGGAGGTGGGGTTAAAGGAAACGCTATGGGCCCAATAGATGTGGAAGATGGCCGGAAGGTCCAGGTAATTTTATACTTGGAAGTCGAGCTTTCATGCCACTGAACAATTTTCATTGGAATGAATGGGTCTCCGACGCTGTAACCAGTTCTCTTTATACATTCTTTGGATGATTTTTGCCCTTTTTATTTTGCTAATTTAATGGTCTGCCTCTGAAGAACGAGAGCCGCTGGTTTTATGTTATTCTCAGTTAGAATCTTTCTTTCGCTGGGGATTTTTCTTTGGTGCCAAAAGTTTGTCTATGCAGTAAATACCCTGCATTCACCAACTTGAACTTGCAAGAAGCTCACAAACAACACTGAAAAGTGATGAACATGGCTGGGACACGCTGATTGTTGCCATGGTTTTTGTCTTATTGTCTTAATTTTTCCACTTGTGCAATTTTGTTAATAGTCTGTTTATTGTCAATACTGTATATACTGTTCCTATTTTTATATTTCCTTCTATTTAAATTGTTCATATTTTGTTTCACTTTTTCTTTTTTTTTACTGTGTTAGCTGATGCTTCTTGGTTTTTTGCACTATCCCCTTTGCTGCTGTACACTGCAAATTTCCCCACTGTGGGACGAATAAAGGAATATCTTATCTTATCTTATGAAGTTATTGAAGTCAGCTATGTCAGCTATGTGTTGGAAAATCACATAAAAGTTATTATTTTAACATGGTGATCCCACGATTCAGATATTATTGCAGATTGCAGATCTGCTGTTAACCTAGCGTTAGCCTTGAGCTTATCATTAGACTGTGATAAGGCCTTATATGATTTTCTGAAACAAAGCTGACTACTTTACCAATCAGGCGATTCCCTAAATGCACTTGTTCTTTCAGATGACTTCTGTTTCAAGGAGTGTTTCAGGTTTAACAGCTCAGTTTAACTGTGTGTTAGCAGGCTTATGGGCCGCCATCATAATAAATCTATAGTTGTTTGGGGCCCTTTTAGTTGGGGGCCCCAGGCAGTTGCCTACTTTGCCTAACGGTAAAGTCTGCCCCTGGCCACAGGCCAAGCATTCAGCCTGTTCTGAACAGGCATGTTTTGAACAGGCACGGCACTATTATACTTCAAATACTGATGACACTGCCCTGCCTCTGCTCAGACTATACCTATTACCCCACCAAAATCTTTTTTTAAAGAAGTGAACTCACTTCTTTCTGGTCTAATAAAGCTCACAGATTAAGTGGAGATCATATCCTTATCCTCGAGGGGAGGGGCGGCCTAAACCTTCCCAATTTGGAGTTTTATCAACATATATAGCTAATGGAAATCATCAGTTACAACCTAATAGCTTACTTTTAGCTCTTTTCTCCAAGCAAAACATTTAAACTGCAAATTTTTGGAATTAATAGTACATTAAACGCTTGGAAAAAATAGAAAAAATACTTACGTATACAACTTTGAAATAACCCTTCAATAACTCTTCAAAACGCCGAACCACACGTGTATAAATTGTGGAATTCATTGGATATTACAAACCAGAATTCAGTATTTTCATTTCAGGAACTAAATAATACATATAAACTAAAAGAAATAGATTTTTTTAAAGTAAAAACTGGAGTTTCTACTGAGAAAAAAAAAGGATAAAAAGAAACGATTGACAAGAATATACTACAGTAGAGACAAAATGGGGGGTGAGGGTGATAAGCATGTATATGTCTGTGTGGGTGAGGCTGCAATATTACCTGTGATGACAACCGTAAAAATCATGAAATGTGATTTCTTGAAGAAAGGAGTATTATGTAATATGTTGGAAAGTACGTATTGAATTCAGACTCTTAATCAATACAAAAATATAAAAAAATAAAAATAAAAAAAAACCTGATGACACTGCCATACTTGGACTACTCAATGGCAATAACTCTGTTACAGCCTATCAAAACTCTATTTCTCACTTCACACAACGGTGCACTGATCACTACCTGCAGCTGAACGTGGACTAAACAAAAGAACTGGTCATTAGCACATCAAACACACCCATCATTGGACGGTAGCCCAACTCAGTTTTGATCAACTCATCACTTCTATACATAAACAACCCCCCTGTTGCCCCCCACCCCGTTGTTGCTTTAAAAAGCATAATCCAACCCATGCTGCTGTACTGTTCCCCCTGCTTCTTCACCATGTTAATAGGGGTGTAACGATACGTTTTTACAACGATACGTTACGATGCGATTTCCATGGTTCTGATATGATTCAAGGACGATATTTGGCTCATCTAGAGCGATATGATACGATTCAATGATTTGAAATCGATACAGTAATAGTTTTTCTTGTAAGGGAATCGGGGATAAAGTAATTATGGATATAAACAAGTAAACAACGATTAATGGCAAATACATACACCTTTTATTCGAAAATAATAAAACAAAGTGCAACTGCAGGACTCGCTGCTTCAGTTGTCAGGATACAAGGCAGAGCAATATTTAACAAAAAATATAATAAACCAACTTCTATTCAAGTTAAATGAACAGTGGTTTAACCTGCTGCTTCTGTCCTCATTTTCATTATAAACGGTAGAGCAATAATACAGAGATCAACCCCTTTTAGTGATCAAACAGCTTGGGACACTCATCATTCCTACACAAACGCTGTTTAAATAATCTGCTTATAGTAATCAAGTAGTCCACCTACAGTGTTCATTTGGGGTCTTTTCATACATGAAAACATACGGAAAAACATTTTAAAACTATGTTAGACTAACGTTAGTTGAATTTCTGTTTTGTTTTTTACTTTACTCCCGTGATAATTTGCCTAGCGGACCGTCTGCTTTCCGGCTGGATATGTGAGGCTGATGCTGCGTGCACATAGATATCATGACGGGGGCAAGCTCTAAATGAAAAAACAACAGCGCCTGTGGGTGAAGCCGCCCTCGTCAAGTGGATTGATAGCGCCTGAAACTCTGCCGACCCCGTCTCCCTACACACCGCTACCGGGTGAGAGAGTGTTGAGTCCAGTGCGCCGTTCGTCTGCATGCACGCCATGGATGCACGCCATGGATGCGTGCTCGCGCTGCTGAGGGCAGAGCTGGCAAGCTGGCGCATGTCTGGAGAGTGAACCAGAGTAACGTTTAACATTTCTTTGTTAATACAAGTGCAAAAAAACACTTTCATATAACGTTTGTCGTCCTTAAATACAAGGTGCAAATCCTTAATATCGATTTTTGCGTTTCAAATTGATTTTATATCGATATACATCTCCTGTGAAGGACAACTTGCCGAGTACCTATCGATGTAGAGTTGGAATATGAAACGATACATCGATGTAGTAGATGAACACCCCTACATGTTAACCATCTCCAACAAAAACAAACTTGCCGGCATCACCCACACTGCTTCCAAAATCATCTGCCTTACCCACACCCAATCTCTCAGACATTAACCACAGAGCCATCACACGCCTAACACTCACAATAGCAAATGACACTGATCACCCTTTCAATCAACACTTCACATTACTACCATCTGGCCGGAAGTACAGGACTCTAGATGGGGTTCAGCAGGAGTTCGGTGAACAAACTGCCTCGCTGACACTGTTGTGAGCTATAGGATGTATGAATGTATACATGGAGATTTTAAGTATTGTCTATATCTGCAGGTTTCTGGGTTGTACTGGCAGCGAAAACAAATCTCCCTCTGGGACAATAAATGTAAATCTCACCCTTTCTGAATTATTGAAATCACAATAGGCGGTCCATATAAACATTTGGTGCTCATTCGGTCTGCATACAACAACTCTGAGCTGTCTTCTCGCTGCTATACACTGCTTCCTGCTTCAGGCCCCGACACACCAAGCCAACGGTCGGCCGTCGGACACTTTGGCGCTCATCAAATCCACAGAGCCTGCTAATGTACAGAATCCAGAATGGGCGGATCAGATAAGCTATCAGATAGCGAAACAGCCAAGTGTAAATGCAATCAAGACACATTAGGGACGGACTGAAATTTGAGTGCACTGCACGAGACGCACTCTACTGGAGAATTGTAAATGCAAGAGGCTTACGTGAGCTTTGCTCCTCCCGTGTGTGACTAGACCAGTAAGTGGTCTGTGGTCCGTGTCCTGTGATAATGGCAGCTAAATTACACTGAAAGTAACCATAATTCTCCCTACAACAGGAAGATTTCGACACATACAGTCATATAGAAGACGTAACTTAATGGCGGAGCAGTCATCTGTTTGAGTAAGGGAGCAGCGTGAGAGCCTGACAAGCTAAACTCAACTTTACTGGCTTCACGTGAGTCATCCAGTGTTTCTGTGTTAATTAAACTGCTAAATTGCACAAGGGTTTGGAGGCAATCTGATTTGTGATCTGGCCAACAGAGACACATATGTACAGTATGGCTAAGAGTGAATGAAAGTGTCTTAATTGGCATCTGGACTTCTGTCAAGATATGACACACTTGAAATCACACTGTGTGAATGAGGCCTTTTCATAGAGGCTTTAAATTGTAATCTTCAGACAGACAGACAGACAGACAGAGGAGACAGAGAGAGACAGAAGCAGAATCAGTTCAACTGTTGACACACATCAGTTAAATAACAACAGTATTAACATGACATTTCCAGTAATGACCTAAATCCCTCTAAATGGAGCCCTTCCCCCTCTGGACATAATCTCTGTCCCACTGCTCAACACTTACCTACAGTCTATATTGATAAAGATTTACAGCAGGACTTGTTCACTGCCTCGTCTCAATCCTGACAGTGTTATCCATCCATCCATCCATTATCTGTGGGGGATGGAGCCAATCCCAGCTGACACTGGGCGAGAGGCAGGCAAACACAGGGCTGACCCATAGCGCTGCTAGACTGACAACCATTCACGGTCACATTCACACCTATACGGGCAATTTATAGTCAACAATTAAGCTAACCTGCATGTCTTTGGACTGTGGGAGGAAGGAAACTAACACACTAACACGGGGAGAGAACATGCAAACTCCACACAGAAGGGCCCCAAGCTGGCCAGCAGGTTCAAAATCAGAACCCTGTTCCTGTGCAGCGACAGAGCTAACAGCACTATAGTGGATAGGGTTATCGATTTCAATTACATTTGTCTTTGGAAAAAATGATAAAATGCTTTGAACCATGGTTAATAATCCATCTGTTATTTGTGTGCTACAGTATAAACCCTGGAGGAAAGGAACAATAAAGCAAAGCACACATTTTGATTGGTAGTGATCCTTCCCTACACTCTATTATTATAATTATTATTATTTTATGGAAAGCTGATCAGAAGATAGAGTTCATGTACTTCTCGCCGGCGTCCTCGGCCAACTTTACGATCTTTCAGAGGTTGTTGCATGCTAGGGTGAAGGTATCGTATGAAACTAGAAAACCTAAGGAATCCATCGGTACCAATGTCATGCTAGGTGAGAGTGAAGCGGCTCTTTCGTCTCGTCACCCCAAAAAATACACAAACTTTCTAGTAAACAAACACAACGTGCGCATCTTCCCCCCTCCCATCTCTACTGGAATTTGATCTTGTTGTTGCCGGCAGTAAATTGCGCACGGCCTGTCAGATACTAGTGGCTCCGTTAGTCAGTTTATGAACAAACATAATATTATGTTAATCGCGTCAAAGTGCTTATTACTAATGCAATACAACTGGATTTAGCGCAGTGATGCCGTCGGCACCTGTTGCTGATGCAAGCTATTTTTTCAATTTGCCAGAACGTGTCATAATGACAAATGCCAGTTCAAATGGTCGGCATAAAATCAAACCAGGTTAGGCTTGTACACCGGACCTGAAATCGACCCGACTCTACAACTCTAGAATTTAACAGAAGCTAGCCATAACTGAAATGAAAGATTCATCCGTTGAGAAGCAAGAATAGACAAATCTATCCATAACTATCTTATGATGAAAAGGTCATGAGGTCACCAAACACATACAATACCCTCATATTCTAAGGACCATGAATAGTCACAGGAAATGTCTGATTGTTTGAAACCTTTATTCATACAGGGGGAAACTCACTGAGAGAAAGCTCTCTTTTGCCGGAGTGCCCGGTTTGACAGCGATGTAGAAATGGTAGTGTGAAGTAATAGTTACATGATAAATCACAGCATTGCCGCCCAGAGTTCAAAGTAAAACAAAAACAATGAACCTCAAGAGAGGATTTTTCATGGCTGAAATCATGGCTCGATAACGCACTGGAGCCATCCTTTGCATACCCCCTCCATTAATACCAGAAGCACATACAGTATAAGCACACATAGCATCAGTGGTTCTCCCACTCCCACTTACTTACCACAGCCTACAGTTTGCTAGCAGTGGTGCTGTGGTGGCCATCTGGCATACCTTACTGGCCGTTCAGCCCCGTCCGTCTCTCCCCACCGGCCCTCTCTGTGTGCACATGAGAACGTGCTGCGTGCGTGTTCCAGGACTGGGCTCACTGGTCTATCAGAACTTAGTTAGTTAGTTAACTTGTGCTTATGTCATAGGCTCCACCGTAGCCTCCTCCGTTCCTATTATTGCGGCCACAAACCGGTGGATAAACAGTTTTGGGCGTCACAACCCCTGCGAAATGATCAGAATTTGATCGATTCGGTCCAATACCATTTGGAAAGTCTAGAAGAGCCGCACGATTGAATTATTCTATCCCCGTTCAAGTTAGCATAGGGCTGAACCAGAAGTCTCTGTTAACAATCTGCAAAATTAGACGCCACCAGCATTTCAGAGCTTATTTTTTCATGATTTAGATACCTAATTTTACATACTTGGCAATTTTTTGAATCATTAAAATTTGGCTGGGTGGTTAATAACAGTTTTTTTCTGTGGTGTGACAAACTCATCTATATATCTATACATATTTATTTTTTCTTTACCTGGACTTTAAGTCCAGTTTCAAATCAGACACAAAGATACTGTAAAGCAGTTTATACTTCAGGTTTTACAACTTTTGGAAAGTAATCACAGTAGCTTTACAGTGTCATATGCAAAAGTTGGTTTCCGCTTCCCTCCTATCTCTAATATTGTCCTTCGGACTTATGGAGTACCTTCCAGAACTCCCTAAATTTGATGCTACACCATACTGCACCTCTTTATATTCACTAACACCCAGACAACCATCCATGGACTTAAAAGTCTCACCGTGTTTCTCAAGGTGTGCACACTCGGACGGTGGTTTGTTTTGTTGGGTGACCAAATTTCTCTACTTTACAGTTTGACAAAAAGGATTAGTCCCCTACTTATTGTTCTGTGTTTCAGGCTGACCTACATGTCTCATCCTACCCCTCCCCCTCTACGCTGCTCTTACCCAAGGCGCCATATGGCCAAGGATTACAAAAAGTCCCATTTCCGTACATCCGAAATGTCACATTGTTACAGAATAAAGGGTGAAACACCATTAATGGGATCCACTATGGACCTTTCAATCAGCTGGTGACTGACTATCAAAACTGAACTATTTTAAACCCACCATAACAGGATAGTTTCACTTTTAAAACAAAAACATCATCATTCCCAGCAAAGATGTTTTACCTGTTATTATTGCTATGAATGACCGGAGCCGTTTTGTGATATTTTCCAATGAAATGTACATCATTTTAGTTTTAGCGTTCAAGTAAAAACAAAAAGATTTACTTATTAAGTCAATGTGAGCAGTAGGTGAGCACTTCTGTCATATTCAGTAGTCAGTCCGTCCACCCCTCCAAGAAAGGCCACCTTATCATGGTGGAGGGGTTTGTGCGTGGGAGCTGTGTTGTCGGGGGTAATAGCTCCTGGTAGGGTCTCCTAAGGCAAATGTCGCGGTCACTGAAGCAAAAATTCGGGTGTGGGAGGTGTTGTTGGAGCCTAGGAAGGACTTTTAGTTGACCTCAAGGAAGTTCTGGTAAACTGTCAGATGATTCAGGGAGAGAAAGCAGGGTTTGGCTGAGGCTCTGTTCAGCAGGAGAGGAGAACTGCTGAACCGGAGGGGTCATGGTAGTTTGCGCATTCAGTCTATGTGTTGTGGACTTGGAGAAGGCTAAAGATAGTGTCTCCCAGGTCCTCCCAGTGTCTTGTGTGGGGGTACTGCTGGAGTATGGGGTACCGGGCCATCCGGTCCTTATATAACCGGAGTGAGAACCGTGTCCGGCATTAGCTGTGTCTCGGCATGAAGTCAAACGCGTTTTCGGTGGGTATTGGACAGGATCTCAAGGCGCGGCTTGGGAGAGGAGAGTGTCCGGTTTGGGGACTCTGTTCTTTGCAGATGATGTGGTTCTGTTGGCTTCATCAGACCGCTAGGGATGGGCGATAAATCAAATTTTATTTTGAATTACGATTTTGGATTCCAACAATTATGAAAACAACAATTATGACGGAGTGAGTTCTTTAGTGAATTGCTGCCCCAAGTGAAGGAGTCCAAATATTTCGGGGTCCTGTTCACGAGTGAGGGTAAAATGGAGCGGGAGATCGACGGGTGGATTGGGCCAGCGTCAGCGGTATTGACAGAGGGAGCTGAACCGGAAGACACCTGTAGTCACGAGCTTTGGGTTGTCACCAAAAAGAATGAGATTGCGGATTCAAGCAGCCGAAATGTGTTTCCTCTATAGGGTGGCTGGGCTCATCCTTAGAGATAGGGTATGAAGCTCGGAGTAGAGCCGCTGCACCTTTGTGTCAAAAGGAGCCACTTGAGGTGGTTCAGGCATTTGATCAGGATGCCTCCTGGGCGCCTTCCTGGGCGCCTTTGGAGACCCCGGGGTAGACCCAGAACACGCCAGAGAGATTCACCTCGAGATCCCCCAGAAGGAGCTGGAAAACGTTGCTGGCGAGAGGGATGTCTTGACGACCTTGCTTAGCCTGCTGCCGCTGTGACCCAGCCATGGATAAGTAGCTGAAAACAGATGGATGGACAGCCTGTCCAGCTGACAACCAGGAATTTGAATGTGGATAAAGGTAGTGTAATGTTATATTGCATTACGTTCAAAATGGCTTATTAGCGTTCCAAACACCAGTCTATCCATTCTAGTGGTATGTGCCCCAGTTTTACCAACCAAAATTTGGTGGAAAACCAATAATAGTTGACATTGTAACAACATTTTAATTGTACCATTTGCTATTTTTTCTTAATTTGTGGGGAAAAAATAACAAATTGGTATTAAAATACTCTGCATTTAAGTAGTGTTGGAAACCCTATACTAACACAAATCATTTCCACACTTTTCTGTTCAAAATCTCAAGTAATTACTGTTTTATTTTGCAATAAAATGTGGTAATTCCCCAAACTTGCCAGGCTGGGAAAGAAAACTTGACCTCTTGAAACAATATTCTTTAGTCTTAAGCACAGAATAGTTTATTTCTACGTGATTGTGAGCAGTTGCTTGAGCTGTCAATACATGTCATTAGTCCTGCCCTTCACACTTCACACTCTCCATCTGCCTCAAAAAAACATTTTTCTCTACCTCCCCTGAAATAGAGACCACCATCACTATTGTCAGAATAAATTAAAATGATTAAATGTAACATTAACTGTCTGGGGAAAGACGAGGCCCATCAGCATCTGTCTGAATCAGCTCAGCAGGTGACAATCACATCTTACGTACACTTTATGTGATTACTCAAAGCAGCACATCGCAATGTCTAAAAACGTAAAGTAAAAGTAAAGTAACAGCTCAAATCAATTAAAATCAGGTGAGGTGAGGACAAACTCACCACACAAGCAGAGCAGCGCAATCAGCGCTGCAGGTCAAACAGGCTGAAGTAAGTCTAACACATTATTTTACCCAAGAGAGTCTGCATCAGGATGATGTTAGTTTAAAGTTATTACGCAGCATTTCCTTTCTTCTCTTTAACAAGTTGTTGACGTTGGTATAAACCATGTCCAATAGGACGTGGTTTGTTTGGGGGTGAAACTGATTCAGGGCTCTGAGGCTGGACAAGGGAACTGGAACATGCCAGGGATTAGAGATATTTATTGTTTCAGGCTGTGGTGAGCTGCTGTCAGCAGTTTATGTGAACGGTGTGCAGAGGCAGAGCAGAGCAGGCTGATTCGGCCTCGAACTGGAGTGGACAATTTTCACCTCGCTGTATTGGTGTGAATATGACCACATCAGTCTTTCTGTAGTGTGCATCTTGTACACACCAACTGCATGTGTGTGTATGTGTCTGGCTGACAGTATAATTTCAAAACTATAGCATCTCCAGGTGTGTCCCTTATTTTCCTCCAGGCCATCTTGTTTTGCTCCTGACTGTTCATCAGGTGGAGTTATACAGCTACGGAGTTGAAACAAGTTGAATCAAGTTCAAACTGAAACAATTTCACCTTGAGCTGCTTTGTCTGCACCTGAATTTATGTTACTAGGGGCCAATCTATATCTGAATCTGTATTTACATTCAGGAGGGCTACACAATCTGGGGACCAACACGTAGAAACGTGGGTTGGTGGGAGTGCAAAGATTACAGAATCTGTAACCTCTATTGAGGCCATAGACAGAAATGCAGGTCCCTGATGAATACCTGTTCTAAAAGAATCCTCTCTACTGTTAACAGAATGCTCCAAACTAACTGATATGATTGCTTATGAATGTATGAAACCAAATAATTTAAGGAATATGTTTATCTGCTTACAAGAAAGGTAAGTCATGCACTCATGTTTTAGTGAAACAGACATGACTACCTTTAAAGCACTGTGTGTACTTGTAAAAACTTGCATTCTGGCAACCAGTGTCCCTCCAGTCTCAGCTCTGCTGGCCCCATCTGAACAAATGCCTCCTTAAGTACTAGACACGCCTATCATTTAAAGGATAAGTTCACATACCCACATGCCCTTGTGTATATTGATACAGGTTTTGTTTGCTGTAACCATTCCTCCTGTTCATACTGGTGTCTGATGCAATTTCAGTGTTAGTAATTGGATACGCACCCCCATCACTTTCATTGGAAGCATGTTAGGAAGGAATATCCTATAATGACAATGTTTATATGGACACCTGACTAACTTGGTTTTGGACTGACATGAAAAAATAAATCAATCATTTAAGCCCACACTGAACCCAGGCCAAGTCATTCAGCTGAAGCCTGGTCCTGACAACTAAAACTTTTCACCAGAACCCGTCCAACTTGTGGCCAATGTTTTAATATCACAACTCTCCTCCCTC
>CAKALU010014491.1:2431-102275 GCA_916700995.1 Hozukius guyotensis
TACAAAATGAATGCAACACAACAGATAAACATCGGCCACTGCCGTCGGTGAATGTCATCTTATTTGCCGATAGGCCGATTGCAGTTAATGAGGCAAATATTGGCCGATACCGATGTTCGGCCGATAAATCGGTGCATTCCTAGTTTACATTCTACATACGTTACATATGGTGACAAAAAAGCTCAATAAATTGAACCAAAAGTAGAGCCAGAATGACACCTGGCACCAGACCATAGTGTATGTAGAGAGATAAAATTTGCTGAAGATATAATTTAAAGAGAAATACATTTTGAATTAGATTTATTTTTCTAGAATACTTTGGTTTGTTTTTTGGAGTTTGGTTGATGGCTTCTGTCAGAAAATGTCTGAGCTCATTACCACTCAGTATTTCTAAAAAACTATACCTCCCTTTCTAGGAGAGATCGTATGTGCTTATAATAAAGTAGCATAAGCTCAGCTTGTACAGAAAATCTATCTAATATTATCTTTGCTATCAGTTAATGATAGCTATTTAATGGCTTTATACTCCCTTTGGCTCAAGCCAAAAAACCCGTCTACCCGTGGCACTAGTCGGCATGAAGCCCAACATCATTACTGTTTGATCTGAGACCACACACCTCCACAGATTACTGAACCGGCCGACTGTTGGCAGCTCTGTTAAACGCAGCCCAGAGTGGAGTGAACAAAGGTCAGTTTCTTTTTTTAGAAGTCAGACTTTGACTTTGAGGCAGCGTTGTGAGAAAAGAAAAGTAATAACCTGAAGAATCACACCACTGTTTGGTTAACAATGGCTGTCCGGGAACAGTAAAGAAATGAACCCGTGTGTTCACAGAAGGAGCCGATCAAAAGCCATCAACAACGTCAGGTGATGTTTTTACAGAACAAGCTGTCACTTGCGTTCAGATGGCACCTTTTATACTGTGTTGCTTTAATTTAACTTTAATGCTGCTGTGCTGACTGAAGTCGGTGAAATAAGTCCTGGTGAAGCTCATTAAGTAGGCCATAGGACACTGGGATGAATAGGAAACCTTACTCCATCTCAACACTGGACCACACCCCAGTAGATCAAGTGCTCCGTCATATTCTCACTAACCGTCTGACGGAGAGGCCGGCAGGTCGGCAGACAGCCTTGTCTCCAACTGCAGTTGTAGTTGTCGTGTAGTAAATAAATGGTGTTTTAGCAAGTGCTGCTCATGGACCAGGGTAAGGGATACTCCTGAAGAATATAATATAAGATACCATAATGTACAAGTGGTTATGTTTTATGACTTTTATCTTCTATAGCCTAATTACATGTTATTACAGAGAAATATGCTTATTTGCTTTCTTGCAGAGAGTTAGATGAATAAATATGAAGCCAGCAGCCTGTTATCTTATCTTAACATAACGAATGGAAATATGCTGGGAATAGGAGAAAAGGGCTAATCTGGCTCTGTCAGAACATAATAAAAACCCACCAGCAGCACCTCTAAATATAAAAGTATGTAAAGTATAAAAACAATTCACGTTTTATGGGGATGGGGGGGAGTTATGTGCTGGACTGTTTATTGGCCGGGCCTTCGCTGTTTCCCTGGGAACTGATCCCGGCCAAGTAATAGTGGTAATTCCAGGTGCATACTTGTATTTTGGGTTTCTACTAGAACATGTTTACATGCTTTAATGTAAAAAAAATTTTCTCATACTGTCTGTCTGAATATACCTGTATTCACCCTCTGTCTGAAACGCTCCGTTTTAGTGCCTGTCTCTTTAAAAAGCCCAGTCTGCTCTGATTGGCTTGTGAGAAAAATATGGTGCACCTTTGCAAAGGTAGTTCTCGAGCTGTGGGTGATATATTCTAATGAGCCTGCATGTGACATAGGAAGGGGAGCCACATCTGATTGACTTGTTGAATCACATGTTTTCTGATCTAGACAGCCCACAAAAACTGACTAGGTTGTCTTATTTCACAGTTTGTGGGTTGGTACTCTAGGCACTCTAGATACCCAAATGTATGTGTACAAGCACTGGAAAAGGTTTTTTTTTCATGACATGTCCCCTTTAAAACAGTAAATTCACGTTTTTACACCAGTTTTTGTACAGATGAACTGTTTTAAACAAGATCTAATGTGTTAATTGTGAGCTTTACAGGTGATAGCAGGTGGCGTTTGTTACCTTTGGACAGAGGCAGGCTAGCGGTTTCCCCTCGTTTCCAGTCTTTATGCTAAGCTAAGCTAATCGGCTGCTAGCTCCAGCTACATATTTACCGTACAGACATGAGAGTGGTGTTGGTGTTCTTTTCTAACTCACGATAGGAAAGTGAATAAATGTAATAACCATAGGGGCCCTCCACTGATTGCATTTCACTTCCAGAAAAGTAAAGGCTCAAAGTCTCCAAGTGAAAGTTGAGATAACCCCAATGACATCACTGTGACATCATCAGGGTTATTTTCTCAGATGTTTTCATAGGCTGAGTACTAACAATGATTAATAAAAAGATCTTCATGTTTCAAATTGGTGGAGAAAATAGTTTCAATTGTATAGAATTAAACTGAGAAGAGCTGTAATAACAACCAATGGCATTCAGAATAACTGGACTAGGACTAAAACCAATCATAAGCAGGCCAACACTAGAAAGGGAATATCATAAACGAATGTACTAAAAAAGTAAATATGACAGTTTGTGATATAGATTTTAGGTCATATCAACCTCCCCTGTTATTATGTGAGGCTAGAGTTACAAACCAGTTTCTTTGCTCAATTCAAGCTTTTGTCTCTTTTCAAAGACGTGAGGTTTCATGTAAACTCTAACCACTTTTCAAATGCTTTTCATACCATATGTGTCTCATTATGTGGATAGCAGGTCAAGCGCACGTGTAGTGACGTCATGTTGACATGATAGATGAAAGGTCAGTGCTAAAAGTTGATGTCAGTCCTTCAGAATGAAAACAGGAGGAACTTCTTTGTGAAGCCTCTTTTTTTTTTTACACTGAATTTCAGCAGAGATTCAGATTTCTTCATCCACTGTAGCCTCAGAAGTCCAGAATGCAATGCAGCCACAAAATAAGTTTGGTTTGGACGAAACAATATTTGCTTAATCATGGGTTATAATCAGTGGGCAACTCCGGGTCTGAGAAGTGAAGCCAATGCTGAAGTGCCTTAAACTTGCATTCTTTCTAACAGCCAGCAGGGGCGACTCCTCTGGTTGCAAAAAGAAGTCTGATTGTATAGAAGTCTATGAGAAAATGAGCCTACTCCTCACTTGATTTATTACCTCAGTAAACATTGTAAACATGAGTTTATGCTCTCAATCTGTAGTTTCAAGTCTTCTTCAATACAGCATGATGTTCATTTAGTAAATTATGGTCCCATTTAGAGTCAGATAGACCATAAAGCAGGGGATGCTTTAGGGTTAGGCTACTTTGTGATTGACAGGTCGCTACCACGGCGTTGTCCGGTCTGGGAGTTGTCCGTGTTTTTGTCTTTAACCCTTTCACAGTGTGTTTTCAGTGCATGAAAGTTAATTATAACCTTTTTTGGTCGCCTAAAAATGTCTTATTCATCGTTTGGTTGTACTTAGCTCCACCCTCTCGTGTCACTTGTGGTAACAAAAAGCCAACATGGTGACGCCCGAAATGCCGAATTCGAGGCTTCAACACGGCAGTCCACAAACCAACGGGTGACGTCACGGTGACTACGTCCACTTCTTATATACAGTCTATGGTTAGGATTCAATACTCAGCACATAATCGTATTGTGACAAAATTCTCATAGCAAGATATCATGACTCCCAATTTTCCTCACAGCACGAGATATTAGATACTTGAGAATATACTTCTATACAGCTTTGAAAATGTATTTACTAATCACAACATAATAATTTAAGTCAGGGTGATAATTAGGGCTGCAACTAACAGTGAAAAAGGTCCATCACAATTTCTGAAAGCCAAATGTGATGTCCAAATATGTATTGTTTTGTGCGACCAACAGTCCAAAACCCAAAGATATTTAATTAAGTCGGATCCCTGAGGATAACTTTTCTGAGTAAAGCCTGAAGCAGTTCTTTCAACTTTAGCCATCCCCAATCCTGCTTCATGAGACAGTTTGCAGAGCAAGATATATTGATGAATACTGACAAGAATACCATTAATTTTATTATAGGTATTCATGGTCCTCAGAGGATCTATTTCTCTATTTTGTTTGGGTGACCCCTGACTTTTATCACCATCAGGGCAAAAATCTTCCTTCACCTAAATTTTTGATCATTTTTCTGTATCTCAAAAAACATTTGCAAAATGTGCTTGAAATTGACTGTATTCATGGTCACCACACCGACCTTACCTGTTGTATGACTTTTGGACTATATTTTCCAGTTGTACACAGGAAATGTAATGGGCAGATTGCCCTAAAATTCACTGAGCACTTTCATGCTGTCCAGAGGATTATCTCTTCACATTTTTGACACTCTGACACCTCCACCCACCCCGGAGCAAAATGTAAACCTTGCACACAGCATACCTCACAATATAAGTAGTGCTGCCCACTCTTAGTCCATCAGTCGACTAATCGGTCATTTTGGTCTTAGTCGACTAAGATTTCTTTAGTTAATTAGTTGGTTTTTATGCTTTTTTTCATGCTGAATTACTTATTTATAAGAAACTTCTGAGCACGTTTCTGGTAAACATTTAAAGTGAAACTCAGTTTTACAGATCTGTCGATTGAATCAACTAATCGACAAAATCGTATGCGTGTTAGTCGACTGAGAATTTCTTTGGTCGAGGACAGCCTTAAATATAAGGCGATGAAACCCTTTTGATTTGAATTACTTTTCCTTTTAGTGCCGTCCTCACAACAACCTTTAGTCATAACCACAATATTTGCCTTTCCCAACATGTTTGTATTCCACCTTTAGTGGCCACTGGTGGGGGTTTAGATTTCTATTCATGGTCCTTTTAATTCCTCCTTTTTTGGATACATATGGGCCCAGCATGGCTCGGGCTATTGTTGTTATACCTAATGAGGTAGACATTTGATAGGTTTGCGTCTGTGAAACTCCTAAAAACATTTAGTGTCACAGATCATACTGTGACTCATAGTGACTCATCTCGCAGTGTACTTGCTTTGAAATATGGACTGTATTACTGTAACTGCTTAATTGTTATTTTTAGGAGGTGGCGAGTAAACATTATAAGGCCAAGCGATGGATTCAGATTGTTATTTTGGCCAACGTTTCTCTGTCTGGCAGGGCAAGTTCCAGCTAAACTTCCACAGCCATTAGATAAAAACACTGTTTAGATTTACTTTATTGCCGGTCTTAGAAATATGTGGTTTCTGTGGGAGTCTGCGAGTGCTCTCCCTCAGCACATTTCCTACTTTACTCCACTTAAATCTGCTCCTCCATGTGAATCCGCAGCGACTATCTGAAGGACCGATCTTGAGTCTTGCCGTTTCTTTTTCAGCGTAATGTCATGCAACTGTGCAATATCTAAAATAAGCATTTGCTCGTGTGTTGCGTGACATTCGGAGGGCCGATTCCTCTCTGTAGCAGAGAGATATCATGTGGTCAGCATGAAACAGTTTACTGCACTTTATATGGCATAAAAGCACCGCACGACTGTGTATATAAGATGTTCATTCCTCTGCCATTACTAAAGATAAAAGCTTGTGATGACACACCAGGAAGAGGCTGTTACTCATTTGAGTTTTGTGGTTTGGAATAGGCATGTTGAGGTTTTGCACATGGCTGCAGGGATTCAAAATCTTCTAGTCTGGTAAGACTTAGTGGGTTTATTGGTACTGGATGAGGGGCGCTTCCTCCGGAGACAAAATATGACTGTAAAACAAAGGAGTGCACGAGGAATATGATGAGGACAAACTCACAGAAATCCCACAGACAGATTCGTCGTCGCACAGTATTTGGCTCGAAGGGGAAGTGGGTTTTAAACACAATGGCGTTGATGGAGCAGAAAAGCCACATTAAGTTAAATCAGGACCCCGTATGACAGCGATGGCAGCCAACGTCCCTCTCCATTTCCCACAGAGGTCCAATCAAAGCCAGCGAGCGTCACCCGCCCTTTATCAATTAACCAGCGTATGACAGTCCAACATCCGTCATGCCAACACTTTTATTTTGGCGATTTCTCCCCAGCGTGGAGAACAGTGTGGCGGAGGGCGGCGTAAGGTCAGGTTTCCACGGCAACTGTCAACCTCCAATCCCCCTCCAGCTGAACACCCTCTTTCATCGCCATGGCAGCGGAGAGGCCCTGTTTCCCAGGGGACGAGGGGAGTGCGGGAGGGAATGTGAGACGGCGAGAGGGAGGGAGAGGGCAAACAAGTTTTGTGAAAACACAGTAATCCAATATGGCCGCCATTGTGTCCGAGCTAACGGCGGCTAAAGCTGGCTTCTCGGTTAGAGGAGATACAGTCGTGTGATGATTAACCTCGGACCGAGACCCGGAAGACGAAGTGATATACGAACACGGGGCAGAAAGTGAAGCCTCAGTCTAATGTGTGTTAGTGTCACTAGATCACAGTCCTCAGTGTGCCAGGGTGAGAAGTTTGATTCCCACGGGAGCCACCAACCACTTACATGGACTCTTAATTTAAACGCTCATTTTACATCATATTTCTACAATTTAACTGACCGGTGCGCATGTTTGACTCCCTCCTGAAACCTCAGGCATAGTATGTAGAACACACCACCGTATGCATAAAATCTGAGTAAAAAAAAGTACTCTTTTTCTTTTTTTTTTCTGCAATCATAACAGTGGGATCTGCATTTGCATTTATCACAGTCCCTGTAACATCCAACATCATAGCACTACTTTGAGAGGGCACATACACTCAGAGGACGCTTCTCTTTGCAAATTAAATAAAGTATTGACTGAGTTTATCTTTGCATGCAAACTATGAATTAAAAATTGATAGTGTTTTTGAGAATCGATACAGTATCACAAAATATTGCAATATTTGATTTTTTCGATATCTTCTTACACCCCTACATTTAACATGACCAAAAACAATGTATTCAAGACCCTTCAATGTACATTTGATCTGGGATTGAGCTCCATATTTAATTTTAGGAGTGCACAAAAGAGTGCTTCAGTCTAACTTTATTAAAACGTGGACCCTGTATCTCCGATTTGATGGCAACTGTTACCTGGACCCCCAAAAAATACATTTTAAAGATGTCACCTTGTGCTCTGGGACGTTGTGATTGGCATTTTTATTACTTTTAGGGCTGCAAGTAACGATTATTTTCATTGTCGATTAATCTGTTGATTATTTTCTCGATTAATCGATTAGATGTTTGGTCTATAAAATGTCAGAAAATGGTGAAAACTGTCAATCAGTGTTTCCCAAAGCCCAACACGACGCCCTCAAATGTCTTGTTTTGTCCACAACTCAAAAACCTTCAGTTTACTGTCATAGAGGAGTAAAGAAACCAGAAAATATTCACATTTAAGAAGCTGAAATCAGAGAATTTAGACTTTAAAAAAAAGATTTGAATCAATTAATCGATTATCAAAATAGTTAGCGATTAATTTAATAATTGACAACTAAACAATTAATTGTTGCAGCTCTAATTTTTATTTTTTACATTTTACAGACAGAAACTATCCCATCATATTAAAAGAAAAATAGACCAATCAATCAATAAGGAAGGCAAACTTTAGTTTCAACCCAAATTTAAATCCAAACTAAAGACATTTAAGTTGTGTAAGGAAAACTGTCTCATACATTTAAGCTTAGAAATAAAAAAAACACCTCTAAACATTAACAATCAAATGACGAAATAACCTGTGAAAAACCTCCAACAGATCAAGAGTGGATGACATGACATGACATGACTGGACAACATCTAGTAAGAGGCCGGCATCAGCCCGGTGTATTATTAACAAGCTAACGCCACTAATTTCTTTAACGCATTAACACAAACCATCTTTCAGAGGCTGTAGCAGGCTCAGAGAGGGCTAGAGTGAAGATCACTCTGATATGGCATAATATGAAACTAGAAAACCTAAGGAATCCATTGGTACCAACCATGTCATACTAGCTTGTCAAGAAGGAGGTTAAATTCCACTTACATTGACACACTGACAGCTGTTGTTGCCTGTTGGGCTGCAGTTTGCCATGTTATGATTTGAGCATATTGTTTTATGCTAAATGCAGTACCTGTGAGGGTTTCTGGACAATATCTGTCATTGTTTTGTGTTGTTAATTGATTTCCAATAATAAATATATACATACATTTCCATAAAGCAGCATATTTGTCCACTCCATGTTGATAAGAGTATTAAATTCTTGACAAATCTCTCTTTTAAGGTACAGATAAAAAATGTGTGATTAATTTTCGATTAATCGCGATTAACTATGGACAATCATGCGCTTAATCACAATTAAATATTTTAATTGATTGTCAGCCCTAAAGAAACACCAATAACCAATAAAATGAAGAAATAAACTGTGAAAAACGTCACCAAAAAATATCGGTTTGGCCCTAAAACTGTGTTTACAATTAGTGTTATTTGTCAGGTTTAGTTCTGAAATCATCAGAACATAAATCAGTCACTTAAAGGGGCCTTATGGAGTTTTATTGTAAACAAACGAAATGTGTGTTTACATTCAGTTTTACTCACTAAATGTTGAAAGCGTTTCCTTCCACATAAAACATTTGCAAAGTCTCTTTTTATAAGTATTTTAAATCCAGCGTTATTTACGAGCATACTATACGTCTTCTTCCCTACCTTTTACTGGCAGATCTTTAAAACCGTATTATAAAAGTTACAGTGAAGTTTTAAACAGTTACATTACTTATTCAACGTGCTGTTTGAATGCCAGATATAAAGGCAGTGCTTCCAAATGATGTTTATCTAGTCGATTATAATGCATTATTTAAAAAGGAAGTACCGAATAGACCCTGAGGAGCTTTAAGTGTATCCGTCTAGATGGTCTGGTGTGATAACTGCTAGAAACACGAGGCAGGAAGCTCACCAAGAAGGGCTTAAAATAATAACCCTCCCCTGTATTTTGTGTGATGTCCTGTATAACCGATGATTGATGAGTGCTCAGGGTCAGTTTTCATACATCATAATCCAGAGCAGATAAAATGTGGACAGCTGTATGTGATCCTCAGCAGTAACTGAAGTTTTAACCCTCACTCTCTCTTTGCCCGTCTCTTTCAGATCGAAGCCGACTCATCTCTCCCCCGCGGCTTCTCTCCTACCCGCCATCCTCTCCCACCCCTCTTCTCCTCCTTTCCCTTCTCCTGCTCCCTCCTCGTCGGCCTCCAAGATAGATTCCCTCAGGAGTAAGGTTGACCTGCTCAAGCTGCCCCTGGCTCTCACCACCAAGTCCATCTCCGAGCGCAAGAGCCAGCTGGGAGGAGTCGGCGAGCATCGCGGCACGGGGGGAGGAGTCGGAGGCGGGGCTCGTAAAGCCCGCTCACCGCCGACCCGAGACATGGACAACGAGTCGCAGTATTCGGGCTACTCGTACAAATCCTCCCACTCCCGAAGCTCCCGCAAGCACAGGTGGGTGTAACACAGGTCACACAGATGACATCATTTTATCATCATCTTCTCTCGCTGGCATTTTACCAACAACCACTGAACGTATTCAAGTTCTATGAGTACTTGTTATATGTTGTGTTGGTGGAGACCGTTATATGTACAATATGGAAGAGTTTCAGTAATCATTCACCTTTGTCTTGGCCGACAAGTTGCATTTGAACACACCGCAAAGACTACAGCCGACGGCCAGTTGGCTGCGCCTGCGTGAAACTCTCCACACCAGCAGGCGGCGGTAGTCTGTATTCATCATTCAAAAAGGAAAACAGGAAGACCGGGGACGGCGGATATACAAGCAGTTGTTCTGATACGTACATGAAACAAAGCAGCGTTTGCCGACCATTTTCACACCACTCTCACTCGCCACTTAGCTTCATTCCAGATGTGCCATGTCGTTGTGAAAATATCCGTGTATTGGAATGATCAGATGAGATGAACAATGAGAAGAGCCTTCTGTGTTTTTCCTCTTGACTTTACTCGTTTGCTTGCTTTCCTCACTTCCGTTTCTCTTCTCGTGCACTGATTCGTTTAAGCTGAACAGCCAATCAGAGTGATTTCTCTCACTGACGACGAGCTCCGCTGCCGATTTCAACATGTTGAATCAACATGTTGAATCGACCGAAGAACCTTTGACACAGGCAGACTAGAGCACACTAGACTATACACCGCAAAAAATAGGACGACACACGCTCACCAAGGACCTCAAACTGTTTGACGGCCGATCGCCAGTCCACAACATGTCACAAAATATATATTATGAAATATGTACATCCTCAACATAACTGAAGCCACAATGAGAATTAAACTTTTTGCAGCAGTTATTTAACTATTATCATATTCAACCCATTATTTTATTAAGATGTTCAGGGTTGCAGTGCTTCAACAAGTCCTTTGTTTTCCCCCCAACTGAAAAATGCATTGCCACAAAGCTGAAACAAGGACTATTTTTCGTAGCTCATGAGAAGTCGCCATTTTTTCGGAGATACATTACTTTCACAGGACAGCCACACAATTTAGGCTAAAAGTGAAGGAACCAAGGATGTTTGTTCTGTTGCTTTTGGGAATCCGAGGAAAAACGACTTCAAATCTTGCGCTGTATGTCTGTCTGATTAATATACTAAAGCACGCCCTGAACATGTTCCATCCAAACATCTCTCACGAGGAGACTAAAAGAAAGTAACTCATCCAGTAACCCTCCCTGACGTGTTTGTCTTCCAGGGACAGGAGGGATCGCCACCGCTCTAAGAGCCGAGACGGCAGCAGTCGGGCAGACAAATCGGTCACCATCCAGACTCCTGGAGAGCCGCTGCTGGATGCCGAGTCGACCCGCGGAGATGAAAGGGTCAGTCCCACTGCTTCCTACTCACGTTTGTCCATTTTAAAGCCAAACTTATTATCTGCCACTTATTAATGACCTCTGGTATTTGTTTAAAACACAATGGTTGTTCCAAAGGTGTTTATTTCTTTGTGAATGTTTTGTTTGGTAGTTTAGTTCCTTTACCAACTACAAACTATAATTTACTTTAATCCTATCAAACATTTAGTTCGATATGATCCCTTTTAAAAATATTGTTCTTTTGTAGAAGTGTCTTTTTCTCCATTCGTCTGATGTCTAAGAGCTGCCATAGACTGTATATAAAGATGGTCGACATGACAGCTCCCCAAAAGTGAAGCCAAAACATCTGGTATATTTTAGCTTCACTTCTGTACAGTGGGAGGAAGTGGAGACGCGTCGTCCATCTTTACATACAGTCCATGGTCACTGCGTTTCAGTGCTTGTCAGTCAGTTGGGAAAGAGCAGGTGTTGTCTGGTGGTGTGAGTCTTAAAATACCAAAGACGTATTATATTAAGTTTAAAAGGCATGTGTTCATTAAAGGGACTGAGGATGTTTGTTTGTTCCTATATGAAGTGAAGAGGCGTCTTTCTTTAAATAGTAAAGAGGCATTTGTATTAAAGCTTAACCAACCCGTCAGCCTTCATGGTTCGTCTGCTGGCACACAAATGGATACATAGATACAGGGGGGGTTGATTTGTTATATAATTTCATAGAATATTTGAACTTTTCTGTAATCATGACAGAGTTTACGGACTTGTCTAATATTTTTTATGGTTTTCTTTTCAGAAATGGAGGATAAAATTATCTGAAATGATGCTGCTGTAGTTGCTTAGGCTCTCTTTACCTCCTAAACACACATTTCATATCAATATCTTGGGTTTCTGCCTTGATGCAGAATAGATTCTCACTAATTGTTTGATTAATTACTTTATTGTTACTGTATAAAAGTGCTAGCCAGATCTGATTAATATTTTTTTTCAGTTATCTAGTAAAAATACCACAAACATATTTTGGTAAAACCTGCAGAAAAGCTCAGATAAGCTTGTAGTTCTTTATTTTCATTTCTTACTTATTGAGTTCTTGTATTGACCATTTGCTGCTATATTGTAAGTTTTATAGACGGTGGAAATTAACCCTGAACACATGAATTTTTATCTCTGACAGGATGATAACTGGGGCGAGACCACCACGGTGGTCACCGGCACCTCAGAACACAGCATCTCTAACGAGGACCTGACCCGCGTCACCAAAGATTTGGAGGAGTCGACTCCGCTGGAGTGCAAGCGCTTCGTTGGCCCGGCTCTGGGAGGCTGCCTGAGCTTCTTCGCCCTGGTCACGCCTCTAGCCTTCCTCATCCTCCCGCAGGTCCTGTGGCGTGACGCCCTCGAGCCCTGCGGCACGCCCTGCGAAGGCCTCTACGTCTCCCTGGCCTTCAAGCTGCTAGTCCTGCTCATCTCGTCCTGGGCGCTGTTCCTCCGGCCGCCCCGCGCCACACTCCCGCGCTTCTTCGTCTTCCGCTGCCTGCTGATGGTGCTGGTGTTCCTGTTCGTAGCGTCCTACTGGTTGTTCTACGGCGTGCGGGTGCTGGAGCCCCGGGAGAGGGACTACAGGGGGATCGTGGAGTACGCCGCCTCGCTGGTGGATGCCCTGCTCTTCATACAGTACCTGGCTCTGGTGCTGCTGGAGGTGCGACACCTGCAGCCGGCCTTTTGCCTCAAGGTGGTGCGGAGCACGGACGGAGCCAGCAAGTTCTACAACGTGGGCCACCTCAGGTTAGTGACACAAAGGCAAACGTAATGATAACATTTTCTACTGAGTTCTTGATACTTTTGTTACTGAACAAAGATGAAGAGAAGAAGTTAATTTGAAAATATTAGATATCCATTTTTGACAAAATAAGATCAGGCTACACTCTCGCTTTGACAACCAAAATATCAAAGTAGGCTATTGGTTAAAACCCATGTGTTAGAAATTTTGAAGGTGCTGAATACGAGATTGGGAGCATTTCTATTGCCTCTCAACGGCTCTCAACATGGCAACGGCTATCTGTAGCTCGCAGCTAACGGTGCTAACAACGCTAAACAATGTAAACAACAAACAAGTGCTGACAGAGCTAATAGTGTTAACCATACATGGCCGGCTCGGCGATGTCAATAAAGCACAGAGAAGCTCAGATTACAACACACACGCACACAGAGGGAGAAAGACTTCATTCTCTGCTCAGGTAGACATTACTCCTCTATATCTTTACATAGACAATAGTTGTTTGATACTATATTAATGCTCTGGATATTGAATTTAGCACCTTTAATGTGAATATAGCATCTTTAAAAATTATTCTAATGGCATAAGTTTTTGTTCGTAGAAACAGGATACAATCCTGTGTAACAAAAAATATTCTGTGCTCTGAGGTCCACTTACTAAACTTTTCTGAGCTTTTAACTACATCTTATGGTCTTCCTTAATTCATTCAGCTTCAATTTGCTGCGGTTGCCCCATTCACTCTCTGCTCCTCAGTGTCATTTAAATAGTTTTTCTATACTGTAATACAACTTGGCCCCAGATTTGCTGTCTGGCAATTTGAATGAACACAGAAATATCAGAATTGTCCTATCTCATCCAAATTTAGCGTAAGTTTGGAGCGTTATTTAGCCTCCTTCTCGACAAGCTTGTATGACATGGTTGGTACCAATGGATTCTTATACAAGTATCTTCACTCTAGCTTTAAAACTGAGCCCGATACAACCTAAAAGTCGCAAGTTGCGTTCATGCCCTAATTTCTGCATTTGACTTCTTTTTTCAACATCTAAACAGAAGATATTTGAATTCACTCCCTGCGTATAGATACAAGAATAATAACCTAATTTGGAAAGTGTCATGCTGTTGACTGTTGTTGTCATGTGTGTGTGTGTGTGTATAGAGTTTATATCCAGTCAGCAGCTGATGGTAGACCTGTACTTACTGAGACACTGATGATTGACACGCTGTGTTTTAGTATCCAGCGGGCAGCTGTCTGGGTGTTGGACCGTTATTACAACGACTTCTCCGTCTACAACCCGGCGCTGCTCAACCTGCCCAAGTCCATCCTGTCCAAGAAGATGACCGGCTTCAAGGTTTACTCCCTGGACGGTAAATACAGCCTCGTCATGGCTCTGACGCCTGCTTTCTAATCCATAATCCATAGCTATTGTCTCCATTGTCATTTGTTGGTCAGGACTAGATGACACATTCAATGACATATACTGAGGATGTTAAACCTTAAGGCAACTGAAACTACTCTACCTGTGAATGTGAATGTTTTTTCTCTCTGAATGTGAGCATCACCTGAAATGTAATCTTGTGTTGGGTTGTAGAAAGCACCACCAATAACTCCACAGGCCAGTCCCGGGCCATGATAGCAGCTGCTGCACGGAGGAGAGACAACTCCCACAATGAGTTCTACTACGAGGAGGCCGAGATGGACCGCAGGGTCCGAAAACGCAAGGCCAGGTCGGATAGATGTTCCTTAACTTACTAATACTTGTTGTGATCTGACAGCAGGGGATTCATTGTGATGTGTGACTGGTTGGAGCAGCAAACAAAAGGCAGACAATGACGATGCACATATAGACACTTCCATGTAGTATTTGTCTATGTGTGGAGAGAGGGGAACCCTGTGACTAAAGTGGTCATTTTAGGCTGAATTTACACATTTTACACATTTTTTGGTTGGGTTCAGGGGTGATCTTTTCTCTCTCAATTTCTCCTCTTGTTTTAAACATAAATTCAACTTCTGTCCCTTTCCTTCTCAGTGGAAACCAGGAATGGGCAGCAAACAAGAGACAGAGAGGGAACGGGAGAAAGTTAGCGGTTCCTATGTTAGACATCACAGCAGTTAAAACTCAGCAATAGAGCCTCACTGATGCATCGGTTTAGCTGATAATGTCAGCTAATATTAGCTTATGTGTTGGCTTATAAGTAACTAAAGTGCCAGAGGTACGTTTGCAGTGATTTAGAGATATAATTTGTTCACCAAAGAACGCTGACAAGTTTATTTTTTAAGCTGCTAAACAGCTGATTCAGTATATTTCTTGGTCCTTTGGTTCTTAAATCCTCTTAAAAAAAATGTTATGTTATAGATAGCACTGCCCCCTCGTAGTCGATTAGACGACTAATCAGTCGTCTTGGTCTTAGTCGACGAAGATTTCTTAAGTCGATTAGTCATTTTTTATGCTTTTTTCATGCTGAATGACTTATTTCCAAGAAACTTCTGAGCACATCTCTGGTAAACACAAGATTTAAAGTGGTGCTTTTGTGTGATTCTTTGTGGAGAAACTCAGTTTCACAAATCAACTAATCAATTAGTCGACTAAGAATTTCTTTGATCGAGGACAGCCCTAGTTTCCAAAATGAAATGGTGTGTTTCAAACACTGATAGGATAACCTGCTTGATTCTTCAAAATGTCAAGCAAAGTTTAATCAAATGATCTCAAATCGGCTTGAGATTTGTTATATTCAGTGAAAACTGTGAGTATATCCAGTATTTTCCCAAGTCCAAATCGTGTTTATTGATGCTCATTTCATGATCTGGACTAATCACATCTAGTTTATAAGTAATAGGTTAAGTCGATTAATCAATTAGCTGGAAAGACAGAAAACTGGTTGCTCTGTGTACTCAACCGTAAGGCAGAAAATGTAAAAAAAAAAAAAAAAATCTGAAATACCAAGTCCAGCTTCTTAGTTGTGAAAAACGGCTGACTTTCTGTTTTATATCAGAATCACATTGGCCAAGTATGTGTACACATAGAAGGAATTTGACTCCATATTCATATCATGTAAACTAAATATCTTTAGGCTTTGGACTGTTGGTGAGACAAAGAAAGACATTAGATGATGTCATGTTGGGCTTTAGGAAATTGTGATGGTCATTTTTCATACTTTTCTGACATTTTATACACCAAAATATTAATCATAACCATTAGTAGCACTCCTACTTCTGAGGAGGTTAATAAATATATATATATATATATATATATATATTATATATATATATAATATAAAATAATACAAAATTATATAAAAAATATATTATATATATAATATTAAAAAAAATATATATATATATATATATTTTTTTCTCTCAAGTGAACTCCTTAATTCATCAAAAAAGGGAACACATGAACAGAAACAAAAGATAGATTTAAACCTCTGTTTTTTCACTTACTTGGCTAAAACTAGCTGAGAAAACACACTGACATAGCTTTTATTCATAACTTGTTAAATTAATTTAGTTTTAACATTCCAGACATGCAGAGTTTAGAAATGAGAGTAATTTTTACTAAAAGAAAAGGGAGAAAAGTCAGATCTCAATATTGAACATTGGTATCAGCCTGTCTGGGCTCGACCCAGCAACACAAGGTGTCAACTTGTGTATTCTGACAAGTTTGTTTTGAGCTGCAGTATATTTGCCTATCTTGAAGCTCTGTCGTGTGTGTAAACAGACACTGGCTCTCACATATTTACATTGTACTAGCGGTTTGTGAATTAATAAAAACATTGCAATTAAATGGCTAGTTTGCTGAGGATCTCCTGGGTAACTATTGGGTCTGTCTGTAATACAACACATAGAGATCCTTAAGGGAATCTATTACTGTTTCTAACTCTTGGTAGAGTCTCTGTGAAATATATCACAATTCTGTAAGTAAGTAAGTAATAAAACTGACTGGATTATGGAATAATTGATCCTTTATATATTTACTTATAATGTTCATCAGAGCACAGCCAACATATGCTTGCTCTTGTTTATCTCTATCAGAGTTTAACAAAGCATTTGTCAAGATATTCAGATCACACTTTTTTTAAGCAACCAAGAGAATCTTCTATATCAATAGAGATTCTGCTGAGAGATAACAACATTGTCTGACTACGTCTATAATGATGCCTTTTCTCAACCCTCCAGGTTGGTCGTGGCAGTGGAAGAGGCCTTCACGCACATCAAGCGTCTCCATGAAGACGAAGTCGCCTCGTCCCCCAAACACCCTCGGGAGGTGATGGACCCTCGGGAGGCAGCTCAAGCCATCTTCGCCCCGATGGCCCGAGCCATGCAGAAATACCTGAGGACCACCAGGCAGCAGGCCTTCCACAGCATGGAGAGCATCCTCACACACCTGCAGTTCTGCATCACACACAACATGACGCCCAAGGTAAAAGAAGTGATCACACTGCAACAAAAGTACTTTACTATTAACCCTCAACAGACCTGTTTTTGTCTTTTTAAGGGGGGTACAGGGGGTCTTTAGGGGGAGATAGCAGGTCAACAGTAGATGTCACATAGAAGTGGTGTACGTCATCTGAAAGCTGGGAACCTGAAGATTAATTTGAGATGCAGCTCAGCACTGAGTGTCAAGTTGTTTTAGTAATAAATAAAAAATAAACATGAATGAATGAATGAATAAATTAAAATAAATTGTAAGTATATAAGGGCTTAGAACATTATGATGGAAGTATGTGATGGACATCCCCATGCTCTATTATGACACCAAGACCTTGAGGAACACCACAGAAAAAGCCATGCTGTGATTTGGTATCAAAAACTTTCAACATTTGGAGATTTCTGCAAGAATTGCATTGTTTTGGCGATTGGATGGCGAGCACTTCTGTTGTGTAAACTGCTCAGAAACCCCCTTATTGTCAATCTAGCTAGGAATGCCATCCATCCTCTGAATGCTCTAGGTCTCTAGTTTGTGGCTGTGAAGTTTCATGAGGCTGTGATTATCCTTGAGGTCACAACAGGTCATTTTATACAGTGAGGTCAATGAAATTTTTCTTATGGGGACTAACATCATCACACATGAATACAGTTGGGCTCATTGGATCCACAAGAGTCTCAGCTTTACAGTGATACCCAATTTATGTAATTCAAGACTGTTTAGGGACCCCAGTATGCAGAAATATTCAAATACACCATTTTAGAATAGGAGAAAATAACTAAAAATAAATAATAATTAAATAATAATTTATACTGCATGCAAAAAACTGCATGGTTTTGCCCCAAACTGCATGTGATTATCATAAAGTGGGCATGTCTTTAAAGGGGAGACTCGTGGGTACCCAAAGAACCCATTTTCATTCACATATCTTGAGGTCAGAGGTCAAGGGACTCCTTTGAAAATGTCCATGCCAGTTTTTCCTCAACAAAATTTAGCCCAACTTAGGAGCGTTATTTAGCCTCCTTCACGACAAGCGAACCTTACACGGTTGGTACCGATGGATTCATTAGGTTTTTCTAGTTTCATGTGATATCTGCTCCAGGGGTCTCAGAGGGTTAAAACCATGATAACTGACCTCTTGCATCCTCCTCCCTGTCAGGCTTTCCTGGAGCGTTACCTCTCCCCCGGCCCCACCATGCAGTACCAGCAGCAGAACGGCAGGGGGCGCCAGTGGACCTTAGTGAGCGAGGAGCCGGTGACCTCGGCCCTGCGTCAGGGTCTGGTCTTCTCCCTGCGCCGCCTGGACTTCTCCCTGGTGGTCACGGTGACGCCGCTCCCCTTCCTGCGGCTCGGGGAGGAGTTCATCGACCCAAAGAGCCACAAGTTCGTCATGAGGCTGCAGTCGGAGACCTCGGTGTGAAGGCGTCTCCTTCTCCCGCGCTGTCCTCGCTCCGTGCTCGCTCCTTGCTGGATGTGGCGGGACATGTGGAGGCCACGTGGTCCACTCCCATATCCAATCATTTCCTGTCTGTGACATTCAAGGAGAGGAGAATCCTCCTCCTGTTTTTATGATCACCACAGATGCTCTGATATCAAACTGTGATCAGCTCAACGATTGTTCAAACCTGGAATCAAACAGATGCCTTGACTCTTTCTTTTCCTTTGTTGTAAAGTCTTTTACGACACGCTGTAAAAAAAAAAAAAAAAAACCTTTTCTCTAAAGGGGACTTTTTCTCTTTTTGCCTCCTCTGTTGCTGTAACCACTGGACTACTTCACTGCGCTGACTCAACACATGACCACCAGAGGAGGAGGATTACATCACAGTTGTCACTTCCTCTTTCTTGTGTCTTAAGAAACAGACTAACTGGAGCTCAGCTCTGACTGCAACGCTGGTGTACCACTGCCTTCTGGTTCCCTGTCAGTACATCGTTTTGTTTGAGATGACAAGGACTGTTTTTATATTAAAGGGTGTGACTTTTTTTTTTTTACTTACAGAATGTAGCATTATGTGCTTTGAATTAACAAGCGGCTTTTGGCCCAAAATGTCTTTTTATCTGACTGTAAAGAAACATGGAAGTACATTCCTGAGCTACTCCAGACTCTCTCTATTCATGATTGTCTAAATATGCAGGTTTTGTTTTATTCTACACTGGCATGTTTACTATTCATTTTACAGTTTTAGCAAGAAGACTAAACAAAGACCCCATGTATGCCTGTTATTATCATGCAATCTGTATCTGCTTATCCTACCTGGATAAGGATGTCAAAGCATAGGCCTGGTGTTATTCTTTTTTATTCTTATTGTCAACAAATCCCATAAAAATACAGAAAAGCAACAATGTGTTTCAATACTTTCTGACTTCCCCTGTCTAGAAGTCCATTCTTTAAAAAACATATACTTTAATTTAAGGAAAGGCTAAATAATTTCCTAAAACAGCTGGGCACAAATGCTGCTAAAATAGGAGTAAATGAGACATTTATGGGCACTATTTTAAGCTGCTGACTAACAGAGCTAGTGAGTATTTATGGCGCCAGGAAGTGTATGTGAGATTAACTCTAAATTAACCACAGTGCACATGTTCATCATGTAATGAAGGAACATGTCACCCATGAATGTGGCTCATGAATAGTTTTATATCAGGCACAGATTATGTGTTTTTAGGAAGATCAATTCATTGCCTTTTCATGGGATTCATTGAGAATAAGAAAATTACGGATTATCTCCAGATTTATCTTTTAATGCAAGGTGTTAATTCGTGCAGAAATATCTACTATACTGCATCAACTAGATCAGATCAGATCTGGTCTGGATTGCATTGTGATTGGATGTCAGCCATGTGTGCATGAAATCTGGAAACCACATTTTAAAAGATAAATTTAATATTAAAATGACCCATCAAGTTGAAAAGTCTCTTACACTAACACCATCACATCCTGCCATCTGAAGCTGCCCGGCAAAATCGGCAGGCAATCTGTCCGGTTTATTGACAATATTCTAATTTATCACACGGCTTTGTTGAATAATCGATTCTGATTGGTCAATCACGGCGTTCTACGTTCTGTTATTTCTTTATAGCAGACCGTTGCTTTGTATAACAGACCGTTATGGGCGCAGTTCTGATTGTCGAACTTTAGTGGACCGTTTTTGTGACAAATTATTGATTTCTTAAGTAAGTAGCCGCGTAATAAGCGAGATAATGTACAGCTAGCGGGTCATTGTTGTGAAATAAACCCCTTCAGGGCGCTTTAGACCAGCTCGCTGTACATTATGCCTTACATAATGTATTTATTGTAATACACCTATATCTGATTTGTCAAACGTAGAATGATAAAGTCGTGGAGCTTTTATCAGGACGGAGACGGGCCTTCAATGCCTGATATTAAGATATTTTAGAAAAAAAAAAAATTGAATCGCATGAACAATCTATAAAGTCTTTTCAGAAAGTACACAAGGTAAACAAAAACCTCAACAAAATACAACAGCTGTGAAAGTCTAAGATGCAAAAATCAATTTAAAAGAAGAAGGATTCTAAAAACATATTAAGAGCTTCACTACATCTAAAAAGGAATACAATCTAGCAGCCGTTGTCATGTTGTTGAAAGCTTTGGAAACTTTTTACACATCATTGACAAGTCCCTGAGCCTAATTTACATATTTATATCCAATCACAATGCAGAATTGAGCCAATGAGAACAGTTATTAATACCAGGTGTAAATGTAAAGGCCTGTGATCAGATGTATTATCCAGATACAGATGTTAATAGCAGGGGTAAATGGGTCTATTCCAGGCTTTTTAAAGCCGTGTACACATAAGGAATTCAGTCCTGAACAGGCAGCTGTAGTTAAACTATCAGCTGACTTTTATGGTTTTTATTTTTTTTTAAATGCATTTCAACAAAGATCCCAAACCAGACGTGTGATTGTAACTCCTCTCTGCAGCTCCTCTGCAGCAGTAGCGCATCACCGCCCTCGCCTTGTGCCACGAGCTGAAACACGCTGCCTCCATCCGACAGCCGCCTTACTCTCCAGATGTGGAGGACGAGCGATGGGGCACATCTGTCCTCCTCCTCCTCCAGGTCCTGAAACTTACTGTAACGCCGAAACTCGCCTGATGTTGAGACTTGAGCCGATCTGTGGCATCTTCTACCTACAGTTTGTTGAGCCGCAACATGTTTGCTTTTCTTTCCAGTGAAAACATGGTTTAAAAAGCCCTTTACCGTTTCTATAAAAATAACCAAATACCAGGTCCAATGTTGTCTGACATTTCATCCAAGTGCAGATGTTTTTAAAAAATGCATGCTAGAGTTGTTCTGGGCTCCAAAACCTTTTTTATAATTTTTTTTCTATCATTTTGAAGCTGCCTAAGTTATGACGATGCAATTTTCCGAATGTTTTTACTTTTGAAAAACAAGTGGCTTGTAAAAAAATGTGTAGATTTGTCTTGTATTTTCTTCCTTTTTGGTAACTGTAGCTTGTATAGTGTGTTAGGCCTTTTTCCATTATTAAACCAATTATTCCTTGTATGTCTTCTACTTTTGTCACGTAGTTTTTTTAGCGTAGGAGGTTGATGACATTAGTCTTAGAAGAGGAAGAGGTGACCCTCCGTATTTGTGGTTTTGTGACAGATTCTGCTTTCTTAAATGTCTGTTCTCTTTAATTATGTTGAAAGAGCTGCGTCAGTGGATTTTTAGCAATGTTCTCCAAATAGAAGCAGTGTTTTCTTTACAAGTGATTTTAGAGGAACTTCTGTGAAGAGAGGATGGCAGCGTGGTGGGCGTGTGGTTTCACAGCTTTACTAAGAGACGGACAGATAGCCCCGGACTTCCTGTTCACTGCTGCTGCTGTCAGAGCTCACTCACTTCAGAGGACTTTTTAAGATATCTCGCTGACTGTCGACACAGGACCAACTAAACAGATCCTTTCATCTCATCTACAGCACAGCCGGTAAGATGGTGCTCATTGCTGCCTTTCTCATGATCAATCCCACCGGCAGCGGCAAGGATGAGTAAATGTTATGAGGAAATTGTCCTCATGACGGTGGATGAAACAACATCTGGACACATTTCTACTGATGGTAAATGATGTGTTTTCTGTGTGTGCAGAGACATGTACGTGTGTTACATCCTGGACGCGATTCTCATCCTTTACGGCGTCATTCTCACCATCTTATACTGCAGACTGAGGGTAAGACAAACAGGAACAACACTCGCACACACACACACACACACACACACACACACCATGTTGAGTGTTAGAAAGTGCACAAGTGTTCCTTATAGTTGTGTGAACGTTCTTCAGAATGATAATGCTGACAAAAATGATTATTTCAGAGTTTTGTTCAGAAATTATCTATATTTCTAGTAAAAAAAAAAGTAATGAAAATGCTCCACCAGCTTATACAAATATAGATAATTCTGTTGCACTTTGCTAATGTATTACATGTTTATATTTTAGATTAGAAAATCACTTTTATTTTATTTATTGCTTTTCTGTGATTTTATTTATGTTTTTATGACATTTTAGTTGTTTTACTCTTTGGGTTTTTATGTGTTTAGTTATCGGCTTTTAGTTCATTTTGTTATCCTTGTGTTTTAAATGTGTTCTGTTTTTATTGTAAAGCACTTTGCAACACTTTTGTGTTTTGAAAGGTGCTATAAAAATAGAGATTATTAAAATATTATTATTTATTATTGTAGATTTGTTATGCTAGTTGTAGTAGTCAGGTATATTTATAGTATATTATAATATTCTTTATATTGTGTATTCTATAGATATAATTCTCTAGTGTTGATCTGTCTGTCTGTGTCTGTCTGTAACTCCCTTAATATCTATCTATCTCCAACTCCCTTAATATTTGTCCTTATATTTTCCTTATTCATATTTTTTACTGTCATGCTCATTGTATCACCTTTTACACCATTGACACCTTTTTTCAATTGTCTGCTCTTCATATTGTCTTGAATATTTCAGCATTTTTATTATGTGAATCACTCAATCAAATGTGCTTTCTGGTTTATTTTGACAGATGAATTCAGCCAGTAAAGCGCCTGAGGTAAAATTCAAGTTTTATATTATTGTGGAATCAAACAAAATATAAGACGGTTATGATTTAATGAAATGTGCTGGGAATGTGGTTTTTTTTTAATGCTTTGGATTCGTTTTCTGTATTTCGCCATCAAACATAGTAGTTCTGCTTTAAAGCCAACCTCAGCCGATCATTTCCTGTAAAAGCCTGAGCTGACCACCAACCTACATTATTTATACACTGTACACAGTCACAGTTTCCACCAGTGTTTCTTCTCACGAAATGAAGGTGTCAGATCAGACTTCCTGCTAATTGGTATTAAATCATGCAAAATTATGAAATCTTGAATTCTTGACCCTAACAGTTTAGAATAAATAAAGCTATCTACGCCCGTATGGCTCGAAAGAGGAACTAGATATTTCACACATCTCTGTTGTGTTTATCAAGAAACATTGCAGTATTCTTACATGTACAAATATATTGCTTAGATGGATTGATGAAACACCACCAAACAATTGTGGGGTAACATAAACTGATATTTGAGCTTATACCAATTGAATATCTAACATACAGATTTAAATGTAAAATGGGTGATTTCTTTAAGACTTGGACATCCTTCTTAAAATATGCTGGTTAAAGACTTACAAATATTATACTAAAGGGTCTGATAGATTGCAATATTGAAAATTCGCAAAGTGACATTTTTGGGTCCTAAGACCAGATATTTATTTATTCACTTTTATTTATTTTGTTCTGTTTTCTCATTTTTCTTAATATGTTTTGTTGTTGCGTCACTGTCTCCTTATCCTTATACACATACATAAATAGATGACATTTTCCACTATGTGATTGTGTACAATCCTCTCTTTGAGTATTTAATGTGCTATGTATACCATATGTCAGGGATCTAAGTCTGATGTTTAGTTCTTGTGGTCAGTGTGTTGGTGTATTGTTGGTTTTGTCTGTGTTTGTTTTTAACATTGAAGCACACTTTATAATCGCTTTCAACTGTTTTCGTCCCACAGAAGAAGCCCGTAGAGGGAGGCATCTATGCGGTGAGACTCATTCTAATGATTAAAAAGACATTTAAAAAGACACATGATGGAACAGTGACAGCTTAAAGCACAGCTGATGGGAATTTATTTGGCTGTCAGAAAAGAAAAATCACACTTAGAATCAGAGTGCAGAAAATGCTCGCAAAATTGTGTTTGTAGAAATGTATTTGAACTTCTCACTATAGTTTCCTGTGTGTGTCCTGCAGGGTCTGACGTCTCACAGCACCGACACCTACGAGACCATCAAGATGGATAAGAAGCCGATCGTGTGATGGAGGAGGGTTTGGTGCAGAGAGGATGATGACACAAACACGGTGTCAGATCTTATGAAGCTTTATACTGTATATTACGTTACATGACTTTTCTCCCCTTTCTTTTTGTAAAAATACTACTCTCTTTTCTAAACTTTGCATGTATGAAATGTTAAAACTAAATTAATTTAACAAGTTACTAATAAAGGTTGTGTAAGTGTGTTTTCACTGCACGTCGCACTGTGTTTCACAGCTGGTTTTACACAAGTTTCTGAAAAAGGAGAAGTTTAAATTTGTCTTTTTGTTTCTGTTCATGTGTTCCCTTTTTATGATGAATTAAGGAGTACTTTTACTTCACTTTATGTGAAGAAAAACCCCCTCAAATTATGTTAACCTCAGAAGTAGGAGTGCAATTAATGATTATTTTTTATTATTTATTTGGATTCGTCTTTTATTTTGATTAATCTCTTCGTGTATTAAATGTCAGAAAATGCAGGAGTACTTGTGTGAAAAAACAACAACATAAATTATGTTAACCTCAGAAGTAGGAGTGCAACAAATGATCAATTTTATTAAAAATTAATCTGCTAATTTTATTTTTGATAAAATCTTTTGGTGAATAAAATTTCAAAAAATTATAAAAAATGCCTATCACAATTTCCTAAAGCCCAACGTGACGCCTTCTAATTTCTTTCTTTGTCTGACCAACAGTCCAAAGCCCAAAGATACTCAGTTTACATGATATGAATGAAAAACTGTGTACACATACTTGGCCAATTTAATTCTGATATAAAACAGAAAATTAGCCGGTTTTCACAACTACGAAGCTGGAAATAGTAATTATTATTTTTTTTTTTAAATACATTTTCTGTCAATCAGCTAATTGATTAGGATAGACAGGAAGGTAATCAAGGCACTCCAAAATATTAAAACAAGTGGCAAACGAGGAAGGAAATATACCAAAAAGCTTTTATTATAGTGGCTAAATCATTAAAAAAGCCAACATGTTTCGACCACTGTAGGTCTTCATCAGGTCTTAAAACACGTTCAAGCCTTACGGTTGACTACATTTTGAAGAATCAAGTAGGTTATCTTATAACAATGACCAAAGAAATTCTTAGTCGACTAACTCTCATACGATTTTGTAAAAAATGTTGTCTAAATTCTATATTATGTGGTTATTATTAATTACAAGTTTTAAAAAGTGGCCTGTTTGATTTTACTTGATTTATTCTCCCTTGAATGCACATAGATGTTGAAATACCAGCAAGGACACTTTACATTATAGTAGGGCTGCCGTCCTCGACCAAAGAAATTCTTAGTCGACTAACACTTGTACAACAAACACTTGTGTTTACCAGAGATGTGCTCATAAGTTTCTTAGAAATAAGTCATTCAGCGTGAAAAAGCATAAAAAATGACTAATGGGCTAAAGAAATCTTAGTCAACTAAGACCAACACAACCGATTAGTCGACTAATCGCCTAACATTTGATTACTGCAATTTATCACTCTGCAGTTTTCAAAAACAACAAAATATCAATAACTGTTTTTACTTGTTATAGATATGCTTCATGTTTATTGCATGAAAACATCAACACTGTAACGTTACCTGTTAACTTTTCTCAAATCATCTCAATTTTTGGAGGAAATCAAAAACACCAACATTAGTTTCAATCTTGTAATTCATCAGAAATAAGAGAGTATTCAGTCTAAGCATCCAGACAGTAAATATAACTATATAACTATATATAAATATATTTTCATATCTCAAAGGTGCTCATTTATAACAGAAAAATATAACAGCACCAGAGAGGAGAAACAATCACACACTTTCACTGTGAAAGCCTGTTTCTTTCCGCTTGTGTGACAGCAGCAGCTCACTTATTTACATAGAAACAGAACTGGACATGTATTCAAAACAGATTGATGACAGCCCGTGCACTCTGTGGCTGTGTACAGTTTTCCCTCATGCTCTTCACAACGACACAAGATACTCCTTCACTCATCCAGTCGTCTGTTGCAACATAATCACCTGAACTAGTGAAACAGAACATACTCAGTTCTGGGCTCACAGCTGCATTTGAATAACAATGAAATGAGTATTTATGAGCCGACACATGCATGTTCACTGGGTTCCAGTTCATATTATCATCATTGATTCCCATTAATCCTGCTGCTGTAAGAGAAGTGATCTTTTTTCTTGCAAAAAGACAATATATATATTGAATCAAACTTTTTTACCTTGAGTGTTTTACTGCAGCTGTTTCATAGGCTTTACACTCTATGTGCACCTTTCATTTAACAGAGATTCAACACATTTGAAGTATTGAGCTGGTGATGACTCAGGATGAGTAAGGAGTGACTGCAGCAGGAGTGTTTCACTTCAACATGCTCTATATATATATATTTTGGGAAAAAATGCTATGTGAAATGTATATATAGCATATACACCCATATGAAGCTGTCTGGTGTTGTAGCTGCAGGTTATCATCAGTCAACAGATAAACAGCTGAAGCAACAAAGAGCATCTTCCTGTCACAGATAATTAGTCAGGTTGTTTTGGAAAAACTGGATCATTTGGAGTTTCGCACGAAATCATGCTGCGTTCATGTCCTCCTGGGAAATTCAAGCGTCTGTATGTGAGAATTGTTGTGTGAAGAAATGGCAAAACCACTTCAACATTTTGGGAGAAATGGATGTTGTAGGGAAGCCAATTTTATATTTGAAGACAACGTAGTAGAAGCACTGCTGGGTCTTTGTGGTGGTCACATACAGGTGCTCTTTGGATCCTTCAGGTGTACTGTGCTTATTCAATCTTGTGAAGGGCTCATTGCATGGGTGGAATATGATCTCAAAAAAAGTACAAAATGCAAGTCTCTTTCAAAAATAATCCAAGGCACACTGTAGAGTTTGAACAAAATTAAAATGCCTTTATTTTACGTGGCAGTAATTGTATAAAATGACCAACGCGTTGCGACCGACATAGATCTTCATCAGGGTCATTGTCCAATTTTAAATTTGTTTGGATATCTTATAATCAAAAGCAGTGCCTATTTTTCTAAATAGCCTAATAGCCTGACTCTTAAAACTACAGATACTCTTCCAAGTTTTCCTCTATGATTGCTTTGGCTTTTGAAATGTCCACCATGCTGAAAGTCAGAGATCACATAAAATCATAAAAACAACATTTTTGGGGACATTCATGTGCTCTCATTTATTATAATATTTCCAGCTTGTTTTGATGGAAGATTCAAAACTGCATAATCACATAGAAACTTTTGCTAGAGATATGTTTTGATATTCATACAATGTTGTGGAATTAAAGATTTGTGTTGTTTATAAGCACTTTTAAAAGGCAGAGCCAACATGTTTGTAGCTGACTGAGAGTCCTATTAAAACATACTTTTACTCATTTTTATTCACTCTTATACTCTTGAACACTTAATCAGTCATACACTGTCAATAACCTTTAACACCAAATATCCGCTGCGGCCATTATATATTATAATTCTGACAGTGTTTAATGCACATTTTTAGATTATAATTTACAGTATTTAATGCACATTTTTGCATATTTTAGATTATAATTTACAGTTTTTAATGCACATTTTTGCACATTTTTAGATTATAATTGACAGTCTCTAATGCACATTTTTAGATTATAATTTACAGTCTTTAATGCACATTTTTGCACATTTTTAGATAATAATTTATAGTCTTTAATGCACATTTCTATTGTAATATGTACATATCATCTGTCACTTTATGTACATAGTGTAATATGTTCATACCTGTCACTGTAAATAGAAATCTAACTCACTGTACATACAGTATATAGACATCTCCACATGTACATATTAAAACATGTACGTACTAAAAAAATAGATAAAAAATAAATACATAAATAAATATAATTAAATCAGCTTGTTAAGCAGCAGGATGTCTAATCTTGTGTGTCTATTTTTATTTTCCTCCATAATGTTAGAAAACCGACTTTCTCAACACCACGTGAACGCAGCACAGAGTGGGCGTGGCCTGACTCAGACAGGTGTAGAGGCTTATACCTGTTGTAGGTGTCTCTCTCCCTCTGTGCGTGACAAACGAGCAGGTTTCTGTTTGGTCGACACACGCTTTATTTCTATTTTTCTCTCTGTATTAGCTCAAATATCACTTCAAATGTCTCCGTTTATCTGTTTACCTTTACTTTTCCTCTGCTGAGTTCAGGGTCCAGGTGCTGCAGAGGACTTTGCTCTGGAAATGAAGTTAACAGCAGTTTACAACTTGCACTAAACTATATTCAACTAGTGGACAACAAGTGGATTTAAGCATCATTGTGTGATCTGAAGAGGAAACACCTGTTGCACCTGCCTACCTGCTAACCGCTGCTCTATAGCTGAGCTACCTGTGTGAACTTAATGCAGATATAACAAGACAATAACAAGAGTTTGAACAGCTCAGACAGGAAGGTGTTTCTTTTCTGGATTAAAGATGGAGTTGATGGAGCAAAGAGCAAAGAGTCTGGCGCTGCTTCTACTAGTTGGTGAGTTCTCTGTTACATTCATTTACATGACAATTCACTGTTTTACACAACCTTCACTGTCTGTGTGCTGTCATGTTGGGACTCCTGCTGCCACTTTCTGTGGCTGTGATGGTCCAGAAAGGACTTGTCTGTGCAAAAGTGTCAAAATTGATATGTATTAGGTTCTTGTTATTTTACAAAATGTGACTGTAATACTCCTAAAATTAAGATGCAATAAGTCTGATACTAAATATTCAGGTTAGCAGTAACCTTACTGTATTTTCCATTTCCTATAGAGTCACTAATATTCATATAATATTTATATGATAATCTTAGATGGACAGAAAACAGAAGTAAGCTTCTTCACAGGAAAACAAAAAGGGGAAAGATGGAAATAAGTAGTCACCTTGTGGTGCTTCATGGTAACCTACATTTCCTTTTATGTTGCTATAATAACTAGGGCTGTCCTCGAACAAAGAAATTCTTAGTCGATTAGTTGATTTAATCAACAGATCTGTGAGTTCCTCCACAAAGAATGACACAAAATCACCACTTTAAATCTTATGTTTGCCAGAGATGTGCTCATAAGTTTCTTAGAAATAAGTCATTCAACATGAAAAACAAAAAAACAAAAACAAACGACTAATTGGCTAAAGAAATCTTAGTCGACTTAGTCGACCAAAACAAGCCTTATTTTTAAGAAATAAAATATATATGACTTCTATTCCAACTTCTCTTATTGATAAAAATAATTGCATTTTCATATTCAATATTAACCCAACCCAGCAGCATTTAACAGCTACGATTTTGTAGACTGATTCCGATTAGTTGATTTAATCGACAGATCTGTAAAACTGAGTTTCTCCACAAAGAATCACACAAAAGCACCACTTTAAATCTTGTGTTTACCACAGATGTGCTCATAAGTTTCTTGGAAATAAGTCATTCAGCATGACAAAAGCATAAAACATGACTAATCGATTTAAGATATCTTAGTCGACTGAAACCAGAGATGTGGTAATAAGTTATAAATTACTTGGAAATAAGTCAGTCAGCATGAAAAAAGTACAAAAAACGACTAGTCGACTAAAGAAAAGGGGGGGCATCCCTAATAATAACACTTTGATATTCCTATAAGCACCTGGAGTGAAACTATAGTCACATTTGAGTACTTTTAAAGGAGAAAATCCTATAATATCTATATGATATTTCTCTTTGCTCATGGTTAATGTCTGACTATTGTTGTCTCGAGTTACACCACATTGCCAAAAGTATGTGGACACCTCTGATCTTGGTGGCACAGTGTATTTCTGTCTAATTTTTAATGATGATGTATTTGTCCTTTTTCTGTTGATAAATGACCAAACACTAATGATGATGTTTAATTAATTCAGTATACACTATTTGGCCAAAAGTATCTGGACACTAATGTCTACTGTTACGTTAGTTTTGGATTGTTTTTCATGGTTTGATCTGTAGTTCCAGTGAAGGGAAATGAAATTGTGACAGCATACGGTGGTATTTTAAGACAACCATGTGGCAACAGTTTGGGGAAGGAATGCCCTCTCTTGTTTCAACTCAACTCAACTGCAATGGTTTTGTGTGGAAGAACTTGACCGGTCTGCACAGAGCCATCTGACCTCCTCCAACACCTTTGTGAATTGGAAAAGTGGACAGTGAGCCAAATCTAATCCGCCAACCTCACTCTGGCTGAACGGGTGTAAATCCCTGCAGCTGGCCTCCGCAGTCTGGTGGAGCGTCTTCACACAAGACTGTAGGCTGTTACAGCAGCAGAGATTAAGGTGTCCACATAGTTTTGTCCCTGCAGGTGTGGAGACAGAAGCAGCACAACAGAATGTGGCTCAGTCACATTCTTACTTTCAGTAAACATGAATCAGAACTTATTGCCCAACATGCGTCTTCCTGTTTTTCTGTGACTAATTCTGTCGGTGCACTACTGCTTTTATTTCCTTCTTCGGTGGAGATTAAAGTTGAGTTTATAAGAGCAAATGCACATATTCGTTTTTTCTTTAATCCTGCAAGTGTGATTAAGTTACTGTTATTAGAGTGAACAGGAAAAGCTTGTATGGCAGCCTTGTGACTCAAGTGAACCTGTGTTTATCTAGAGAGTGTGTGTGGAGTGTGTGTTTAACTTTCTTTCAGTTTAGTGTTTATCTCTATTGACCTCTATCTTCATTTCTCTTTGCCGTAACGTCACTCTTGTGTTTATCTCGGTCTCTTCCCTTTCCTGTTCTTCTTTTGTTGCTCTCTTACGGCTCTGTCTCTTTCTTTTGACTCCACAATCAGGTCACACACACACTGTGGTTCTTTGTTGGGTAAATTTAAACATTCTGTGTGAGGAGACCTGTTTCTCCTCCTCTCTGTGTGGGATATTTATCTGTGGGAGACGTCCGTGTCCCATTTCGTCTGCGGTGTAATCATTAATTGAGCTCATTAATCAGTAACCACAGAAAAAAAACCTGAGTTCACCTCAGTAATCAAAGGGCAAATGTTTGGTTTTCCCTGTTTGAGTTGTAGAAGTGTTGCTCTCTCTCACACCCTTTTCACTCACGGTTGTGTGTCTGTCCCACGCTTAGATGTAGACTTTCAACCAGGTGTGATAAAGTACACTCAGTCTTAGTCATTAGTCGACACGGATGACAGCTTTGATAGTACAACACGTCACTGATATGAGACTGCATAGCCAGTGTACTGAAGCTGTTACACGCTGCTGAGTTGAGTTAGTAGTGAATATGAAAATGTAAATTTTCATGCAAAAAAACGAGTAACACTCGTTTGTTCCTGTCCATGTACAGGAAAAAGTTCCTGCACATTGTTAGCACTGCAATGTTTCAGTCATGGGCTTTTGTCAGGCATCACATTCACAACATGAAACATCTTTATGCTAAAGTCACAGATAATCACATCCATAAATTATAAAAAAAAACATGATTAATATGAGACAAACGGAAATCAATTAACTAAACAAAACAAACGTTATTATTGCATTAACTATGACAGCCATATAAGATATTAGACGGGCAATGCAAAACAAATTATTTGTATCATTAATAGAAATGGGACTAGAAGTTAGATCATCAGACAATAATTAGTCCAAGTGTTAAATATATTTTATTTCTTAAAAATAGGGCTGCCCCCTCTTAGTCAATTAGTCGACTAATCTGTCGTTTTGGTCTTAGTTGACTAAGATTTCTTTAGTCGATTAGTCGTTTCTTTATGCTTTTACCATGCTGAATGACTTAACCTTTCATCGGTAGACTTCTGAAACAATAAAACAATGAAAACATAATAATTTGCCATCAAGGAATTTGAAGTAAATAATCTATTATGACGCAAAATATCAAGACCATGTGGAAGAACTTCTAAAACAGCAGCTATAACACAAAAGCTCTCCATTGTTTCACAGCAGCTCTTTCTGAGCACAAACAGGGAAACATTTCTGCTTTTCAAGAAAGAATTTAGACACAAGAATGCACTATTGTTCAGGTTGTTTGCTCCGTCGCCTGACAGCATGCAGTGTTCAAACCTTCTTTGTGGAGTTTACATTATTCTGTGTGTCTGCACGCCAACAGACAAGCAGGTTAGGTGAACTGGTGACTGCCCGTAGGTGTGAATGTGTTTATCTGTCTACATACAAACCTGTCTCTCTCGGCCAAAGCATCATGGGATCTTTAACGGGATACGGTTAATAGAAAATGGATGGATGGACTGTTTCTCATGCAAATTAATGAATAAAATGTGTAAAGAAGGAAAGCTGGTTTAGGATGTACATATATAACTTCATCACACTGGATCAATGTAGAAAAAAAGAATTAGGGCTGCAACTAGCAATTATATTCAGAAGTGTCAGAAAATAATCATCACATATATTGTGTCTATCCAACTGCATCTGTGATTTATTGCATTTTATATGACTTTATATAAAAAGACCTTGAGCAAAAAAAAGATAATTACCAGAAGCTGACAATATAGACCTTTCAATTAATTAACTAAGTCTTAGGGATGCACCGATTGCAAAATGATTGACCGATACCGATGTTTTTTTGTCGTTTATTTTGTTGTTATTTATTCCCCCTTTGGTGCCAGGGAAACAAAGATCTCTACATTATAAAAAAAAAATAACTGAACTGTCTTCACTCTTAACGTAATTCAGCCCTTCATTCGTATCTTGAACAAGCACAAATTAAATCATACAAATTTATGAGTCCAGCTTTAAAATAACCTTCTTTCACATGAAAAACAACTGCTTCAAATGCTCCTTAGCCTGTATACAACTACCTACTCAATGAGAGGAATTTATTACCTAGCCCAACAAAAACATTTTGTGAAACATAAATTAAATGTAATTAAATCAGCAGCTAACAACACAACATTTAGCCGGCACAAAACACATAAACATCGGCCACTGCCATCGGTGAATGTCATCTTATTTGTTGTTAGGGCGATTGCAGTCAACAAGGCGAAAATCGGCCGATACAGATGTTCGGCCGATAAATCGGTGCATCCCCACTAAATCTTTTAAAGGGGACCTATTTTGCTTATTTTCAGGTGCATACTTGTACTTTGGGTTTCTACTAGAACATGTTTACATGCTTTAATATGGAAAAAAAATGCTTTATTTTTCTCATATTGGCTGTACTTTTCACCCTCAACAACACTCCGCTCCAGCTCCGCTCCAGCTCCGCTCTAACTAGCTTTGTTTGAGAGCGTGCCAAACTAGGCAGGTATTTACTAATGTGTTACTTGGTGACATCACCACGTTACAGAAGAAAAGGCAGGACTTCAATCAAGGCGTTTCAGGCCGTTCAGGAGCAGTGTTTCTGTGGAGGAGAGTAACTCCCTTTGTCGTGGACTTTGGGCTTTTTAACTTTGCAGACCTTTTACATGCCCCAAAAAAGCACTGAAGCATAATAGGTCCTCTTTAAGCACATAACAGTATTCTCCACTTGCCTTATACAATCCCTCAACTGTATTTGATGAAACCCTCTCCCTCTCCTCAGCGGTGTGTGTGCAGGCTGACTTTGTGGAGCCTCCTCAGCGCGACACCTCCCTGCGCTCCTTTGCAGAGAGCGAGACCAGGCTGCCCTGCCACTACCAGGTGGAGGAGGGGGAGAAGGTGGTGCAGGTCACCTGGTACAAGGAGCTCTCAGACGGTAACAAGGACCAGATCATCACTGCCCACTTCACGGACGGACACACAGGTAGGCTGCAGCGGGGGAGTTATTACCAGAGCAGTTTCTACGGTTACTGTTTGGACATTAGGTCAAGTGTAAGCATCCTTGGGTTGCAAGTACACTTACAGGATCTCCTTATCAGGCTTTTGTTTAGGAATTTTACTTTAGACATTAGATATTGCATCAACCATATGAATAATACTATGCTCTAAAACTGAAATAGTACTATTACTTGACTAATAATTTCTTTAAGCAAATTACTCCTTTAAATATACTTGAGTAAAAGTTCTTAAAAGAACAAGGTTTTATTTTTGTAGTGTCCTTTCCATAATATTGTCAAACACTTATTATAACAATCTGAGCCTGTCAGTGGCAGAAATAAGCACTTTTAGTGGACGTAAACTGACAGTACCAGGTTGCCCCGATTGATTACATTACAGCTTGTTTAGCGGCTGGCGGCTGCAACGTTCTCCCTCAATACTGGATCAATACACAAAAACATGGGAAAATAGGTTAAAAAATAACAAGGTTATCCTTTTAAAGTATAAAAAATCTGTAAATGTTCTTTCTTAAAGACCATATTTACATAGTCAATAGGCCCTATTGTCCATTTAGTATGATACGTAAAGAGCACAATAGGCTAGCCAGACAATATTGTGTGACTTTAGTGGAATACATATTGTGTAAATAGGTTGAGGATTAATTTGGGCTTTACAGGGCTAAAGGATGATGGACATCGTATGTTGCCTGAGCTGAAGTCTTTGTTTTGTATTTCAGAGTTCGGGCGTTACGCCGGCCGGGTGAGGTTCGAGAGCGGCACCCCCACCGCGAACTCGGCTCTGCTCATCCCCAGCACAGAGGAGTCGGACGAGGGCAGCTACACCTGCCACATCTCCACCTTCCCCAATGGGAACTTTGAGAGGCACTTCATGCTCACTGTCTGGGGTAAGAGTCATCCTCTCTCCCTCTTTTTCTTCTCCTCTCTCACACCTTCCTAATCCTATCAGAGCTGCTGTAAGGATGTTTAAACCGTAATCATCTTCATAGAAGAAAAAGCCAACCGGGGAAATTCAGCAGGTTTGCCAACGTGGCCACAAACACTGACGGCATATCTAAAGCTTCAGTGGGGGAAAAACAAAAAAGTGGGTATATTTTTTTACATTAGTCCTTGTAACTGCTTAATACCAGGTGGAAAATAGAAAAAAATGTAAGTTTGAAATAGAACTAAAAAGTAAAAATATACCCCAAACCTGCTTGTTTCTTTGGTGATACAGCAGTTAGATTGTAGAGTTTTTGTTTTTTTATAATAAAACCAACAGGTTTTATTTCCAAGTCAAGTAAACTTTATTTATGCAGCCTAAAATCACAAATTTGCCACAAACAGCTTTACACCTTCTACTGTATCCTCAGACTCCTCGATTCATATAAACTTTGTTTTATATCATAAAGAAAACTCCCCAAAAAATCCTTTAATGGGAAAAAATAACATGAAGAAACTTCAGGAAGAGCAACAGAGGAGGACTGCAATATGTGTCGTATATACAGACAGAAATAACAGTGACATTAGGCCTACAATATGGAGAAAAAGAGTGACAATATTAAAATGAGAGACTGGGAGCATTTCTCTTGCCTCCGCACGGCTCTCAACATGTTGAAGGCTGAATAACAACACTGTTGGTTTTGGCGTGTCATTTGTACGCCATGTAGTCTGTATTCACGTATCTGCATAAATATGCTACGCTAAGAGCTAGAGACGTAGAGTAAAAGGAGAGAGAGACTGCTTATGGCGGGCGGGAGGGGAGGTGGATTGGTACAACAAACACAGGACGACTTTCAACGAGGAGACCGGTGTTCCTGTCCTAAAGTGTTGTTGAGTTATTTTGAAGTTATGGTTGGGACGTGTTTTTTAGTGACATTTGTAACGTGTTTTCCGTACTTCTGTTGCGATGTTTCCGTATGTATTTTACTTAGTTTACGTACATATTTTAAACCCAACCATTATGTTTTTCCTAGACCTAAGGTCGCCTCATTGCCCTTCTGTGTTCTGCATTTAACATTAAACAAGTATTTAATTAGTTTTAAAAGTGTAATTTTTATTATTGAAAAAGCAACAATATACCTAAAAATAGCTGAACTATAAAGCTTGTTTATATAGCACTAAAATCAGGAACAATTAAGTAATTTTGGCAAGGCAATTAATACCGCATACCGCGCTGTTAAGCCAATCATTATCACCACAGGGGAAATTCCTTCACTGCGACAGCCCTAGGTGCTATGCTTCTTCAATGGCGCCATCGGTCGAGATTGCGTTATCTGCTGTAACCGCCGTATGAAAGCAGTGCAGAGTGGCGGCCGTGAGCTAGCCAGTGGGGCACGCTCACATGCACTAAAAGAACATGCACTAAAAAGCACGGCGGCCGGCCCGGATACGTCAACAAAGCACAGAGAAGCTCTGATTACAACACACACAGAGGGAGAGTGACTTCATTCTCTGCTCAGGTAGATATTACTCCTCTAGTATATCTTTATATAGCAAATACTTGTTTGATGCTATATTAATGTTCTGTATAGCGCACCTTTAAAATCACACCTATTTCCAGTGCTAACTCATGACATAAATAAGGTGGATTACTAAACTATTAGTATCAAGAAAACAGTTCATTCCATATTCAAAGTTTCAAAACAAGTAGGTTTTCTTTGGAAATAACTTCAAGTTCTGATAACTCATAAACCTGACACGACCTGAATACTTTTGAAGTCCTCCTTCATCACTTACTTACATGATTGCATTGTGTCATGATGTCAGTGGATCCATAGAAGCAGCTGTGGGAATGCTGTTTTTTTTAATGGATCCTCCTTCAACTGAAACCGGCTGTCTCTTCTAAATGACTTTCTCATGTTACCGCCAGTTATCAGCGGTGACAGACAGCTCAGTCATAAACAAGTGCCAACATGCCACGGATCAGACAAACCTACAGAAATACACTCACTAGTAACCGAATTCCCTCGACTCCTTAAACCATAAACATGTAACTAGTAACGTTGAATCCATGAGCTACATACTGTATACATTTGTCCATGTGCAGGTTTTAAAACTGAAGTCTAACCCGCCTTATTAGGATTACCTTCTGCCTTCATTCCATTATGTTATGGATCTAAAAACATCTGGATTAGAGCTGCAACGATTAATCAATTATTTGTCAACTATTAAATTAATCTCCAACTATTTTGATAATCGATTAATCGGTTTGAGTAATTTTTTAAGAAAAAAAAGTCAAAATTCTCTGATTCCAGCTTCTTAAATGTGAATATTTTCTGGTTTCCTTACTGACAGTAAACTGAATATCTTTGGGTTGTGGACAAAACAAGACATTTGAGGACGTCATCTTGGGCTTTGGGAAACACTGATCGACAATTTTCACCATTTTCTGACATTTTACGTACCAAACAACTAATCAATTAATCAAGAAAAGCATCGACAGATTAATCGTCAGTGAAAGTAATCGCTAGTTAAAGCTCTAATCTGGATAAAGATTTTTTCTTTTGGTCAGTTTATTGATTTCTATGGAATTTTTATGCATCTGGGTTGATTAAGGTGGTTTTATTTGGTCATGGGTCACTATCATCTCTTATTAAAAGATTACAATGTTCCTTCATATGGGCTTATTTTTTGCGGTGTGCAGGATATTTTCCCTGCAGGAAACTTCTTCCCACACATCACCTGTCAATCAAACACTGAGGGCGGAGCTATGATGTCATGTATTTTTTAGTTTCTGCGGTCTGTACAGGTGGTGTCCTTTTCTTTGTCTGTTAATCCATAATGGCTATTTCTGCTAATGCTTACTACCTGTTTTGTCTAATACATTAATAATCCAAACACCAATGGAAAGACTTACCAGGTGTTTACAACAGCAGAGGCTGTCTGTGAATCACAATCGTGTTAAACCAGTTGGTGACTGAGAGTAATAGAACAGAAATGTATTTATGTGAACATATCACGGGTGACATTTGCCCACATGGTGTTTGTCTTCTTGCACAATTATGATCTACTTGATGTTGTTTTTGTTCATTTCCTGCATCTGAAAATTGTGTAGAATCCTCTACATGTTCAATGTTCATGTCCGTTTCACTGTTGCTCTCCTCAGTAAGATCCTTCTTGATTATGTTCATGGATGTATTTAAGCTCCTTTTTTTTAATAACAATATTCTCATCTGAATCTTTCAGCAATGAGATCTTGAAGAGCTTGTTGCTCAAACTTGTCCTCGACACACGATGACAAGCACTACACAGGCATTTACTGATGTCCTGGTTTTAATGGATCTAATTACAGCCACTTTAGGTGATTTAAGGTATCAGCAAATTAGCCTTGAGCAGGCTTTGAGAAGTATTAATTAATTCTGAATGCAGTAATTGTAGGGAATGTGCATTACAAAAGTGGTTTAGTTCACCATTGTTATTACTATCACTGTTTTTATTGTGTTTTTAACAACTAGAACACATAAAATACTGTTCTATAAGAGCAAGACGATACCAAATCTGAAAACATAACACCATACAAATAATACAGTACAATTATACAGAACATAGAAAAGGTGTTAAGTGTATAAAAAATAGGGCTGTCGATCGATTAAAATATTTAATCGGGATTAATCGCATGATTGTCCACAGATAATCTCGATAACAAACTATGTTACAAAATCTTCATATGTCCACGTATTAAAATCGGATTTAAGCTGAACACAGAGAAACTTTCAGCTGTTGAATGTGAAAACAGCCTTCAAGTGTCAAACTCTGCACAGTGAAGCTCAAACATCCAAGTGAAGTAACAATAAGCAAAACACATTTTGATGCCTCTAACTAAACTCCTCCTGTTCATCCTCCTCTTCTCCTAGTTCTACCCATCTCCTCTCTGGACCCCGTGCTCCTAGTGGAGGGCCAGTCGTTCCGCTTGGCGGCCTCCTGTCGAGCCGTGGGCCACCCACCTCCCCGTCTCTCATGGGACACCGACCTGCCAGGCCAGTCCCAGAACCGCATCAAAGAGGGCGGGTCCGTATCCAGCTACTACTCCCTGCACCCGCTGCGCAGCATGAACGGGAAAAAGCTGGATTGTCTGGTGTGGCACCCCGGCCTGGAGCAGCCGCGCAGGATCTCAAACCGCCTGGTGGTTCAGTGTGAGTAGATAATGATGATGCTGTGTTTTACGGACAAAAGAGAAAAACAATGGAGCAGAAGTAAAGCAGATTGCAGTTTTGATTATAATTTAATATACTCTACAAGGTAGAGCTTGTCTAACAAAGTACATTTTTTTATTGCCCCTATACAAAGTGTTTTATTTAGTAGTGGTGTTTTATCCACCTTGCTCTCAAACTTGCGGCAAACGGCGCAATTCATAGTTGGAGTTTCGCTCACATCCCCTAATGCCACCCAACTAAACTCCTGTTTCCAGGATAATTGAAATGCTCGCTTGCGCTTCAGCTCATAAACTTTAGGCTCGTTTGAGATGAGCCAGGCCTGCGCAGAATCAATCACTGCGCAATGCATGCCGGTTAGATTTGCATCCGACTTGATCCCGACTTGCTTTGACGTCATGCACACATGGGCAACGATAACCTCACGAGATCGAGGCGGCTGCAGCTTTTAGAGCCAGGCGCCGAGTTCATCTCGAACGAGCCTTTTGTCCGCTTACCCGCCGCCATTTTCACGCGAGATCGGCGATCGGTACTGCGCATGTGCAACTCTCAACAGAGATGAGAAGGAAGCGAGATGGTTCAAGTTTCAAGTTTAGTTCATTTATAGAGCACATTTAAAAACAACAAAAGTTTACCAAAGTGTTGTACAGTGGTAAAACAACAATACAATATATAAGAAGGCTCACTCCTTAGCTACTTCCATCATCAGCTCCGGAAAAAAAAAAGGGTTTAATTATTTTTTACCACTTACCCAATCAGGCAAGTGAGTTGTTAGATTTACTAGCCTGACGTGGCATTTTATTTGCCCCGGGGAAGCGGGGAAGCTCCATTGTTGAGCCCTGAACTGTATACAGTATGTACTATTCTAACATCATAGTGTACTGTTTGTTACTTAATATACCTGGACGTTTTGTACTAACAGGAAATATGCAGTACACATGCAGATCAATCAAACTGTGACTTGGAATGTCACTTCAAGTTGACAAAAGAGAAAGTGAAGCTTTAATACTTCCTTGAGCTGTCTCAGGGAAGTATTAAAGTTTGTTTAATCTCTTTCACTCCTTCCGGTGCCCTCGGCCAACTTTACTATCTTTCAGAGGCTGTAGCAGGCTACGTTTTGGCGAGGGAAAACTGGCATGGCTATTTTCAAAGGGGTCCCTTGACCTCTGACCTCAAGATATGTGAATGAAAATGGGTTCTATGGGTACCCACGAGTCTCACCTTTACAGACATGACCACTTTATGATAATCACATGCAGTTTGGGGCAAAAACCATGCAGTTTTTTGCATGAAGTATAAATTATTATTTAATTATTATTATTTTGTAGTTATTTTCTCCTATTCTAAAAAGGTGTGTTTGAATATTTCTGCATATTGGGGTCCTTAAACAGTCTTAGAATTGCATTAATTGGGTATCACTGTAAAGCTGAGGCTCTTGTGGATCCAATGAGCCCAACTGTATTTATGTGTGATGATGTTAGTCCCCATAGTAGCCATTTCATTTTAGTGAGACCATTTTTTAAAACTTGACCTCACTGTATAAAATGACCTGTGGCTACCTCTAGGATAATCACAGCCTCATGAAACTTTGCCGCCACAAACTACAGACCTAGGGCATTCAGAGGATGGATGGCTTTCCTAGGTAGATTGACAATAAGGGGGTTTCTGAGCAGTTTCCAGAACAGAAATCCAAATTCATGGCTTTTTCTGTGGTGTTCCTCAAGATCTTAGTGTCTTAATGTGGTATTTTCGATGGATTATTTTTTAAATTATTTTTATCAATACTCGAGTGGTAAAAAATGGTTAAATTTTGCATCAAATCTGTGTAACAAATGGTATCAACCATTTAGCAACAATTTATGAGACATAATAGAGCATGGGAGTGGCCATCATACTGTATACTTCCATCATTATGTTCTAAACCCTCATAAACTTTCACAATTTATCTTAATTAATTATTTAATCAATTAATTATTATATTTAGCTTTGATTTATGACTAGAACAACTTGACACACAGTGCTTAGCTGCAAATTAATCTTCAGGTTCCCAGCTTTCAGATGATGTACACCACCTCTATGAGACATATATTGCTGACCTGCTATCTCCTCCTAAAGACCCCCTGTACACCCCTAAAAAGGACAAAAATGGGTCTATGAAAACGAGGGGTGGATTGGATTAAATGCTTTTCTGCAGCTGTGACTAGCTCCTCTATTTCCTGGGACAAACAGCACAGTCAGAAATTAAGTGTTTATTAGTACACATACTGACCTTTTTGAGTGTACTGAGAATTCAGTGCAAACACTCAATTTCTGTAGCATGTAGTAACTCTGCTGTTGACTCTCATAGCAGGAAAGATAGCGATTCCTCAGCAAAAACAAGTGTAGCTAATAACATTAATTTTGTTTCATTCAGGTGTGTCAGTAAGGAAGAAATGCCAGAGGAGTGGAATGGGACAACTTAATTATTAATTGTTATCATTAGCTAAAGTACAGCTGTTTTTTTTTCCTACAATCGTATGCCAACATAAAAGGAATATTCCACTCAAAACATAGAAAAAATCTTAATGTCAGTGACGTTATTGGTCATGACCTCATGATCTAATTAGGATAGTGGTTTGCAGACTTTCCCAGATGAGCTAACCTAGAGCTTGTATGAACTTGAATGATCTACTAGGATTCCTTTCTAACCTAATATCTTAGTCAGCATTACTATGTTCCCAATCCATACATACTGATTGTACACTAGATATACTATATACTAATCTTTATAGTGTACTGTTTTTTGCAGGTAGTAGTGTTGTAGTCACGACCACCTAAACAGAGTCCAAGTCAAGACCAAGACCAGAACAGTGAAGTCCCACACCGCATGACACACTTGCGATAAAATGTGGAACAATTATCTTATTAGAATAATTAATAAGGCATTGCAGAGGTGAACTTTATGTGTTTGGAATTTTCCTTTGTTTTCTACGAGCAATCACAGTAACGATGTTAACAAATAAATCAGACAATGCACAGACTATTTAGTGACATCCCTGCAGGATGTGGTCTAGATTCTTAACTGGTCTTAAAATAAAATCCTGAGTCCTCTTCGTCTGCGACCGAGACAAGACCGGGTAAAAATGCTTCAAAAAGTGGTCTCGAGACCGATCTCGAGTACTACAACACTGGCAGTTAGTACCCAATAGTGTATTATGTATGTGCATAGGCATGTAATATTACTTTCACTTACTTCTATTTATATTATTACATGAAATTGTTGTATTTTTCATTCTATGGGCCCCAGGAAGAGTAGCTGTTGCCCAGCTAATGGTGATCCAAATAAATAAACAAATAATCTGAGAATTAATTTTCTCAAATAAGAACAAAGTAGTTTTTCAAATATTTAAATACTTTTTTTGCTTTCTTAGATCCTTCCAGAGTAGTTCTACCACCATCCACAATTTATTTAGATTTTTTGCAGCTGTGAGTAGCAGCTCCGTTTCTTTTGTAGGTGGCTTTTTTGGGACAATAGTGCACACTTTAAGTATTCCTAATTTTTCCTCTCTTCCAGTGTGAACACAGCATGGTTTAAATCTGCCTAGAATTAGTATATAATATGGAATAAGGACACAGCATACTGTATGTTCAGCTCAGCCTTCTCTACTGAGCTAAGGGACAGTTTCCTTTAGCTCCTCCCGCTAAAGGCTAATATAACTAATGGCATTTTTTACCTCTAGCTACCCTGCAAGAGATATTTGTATAGCTTAACCTTCGTGTTGGGAATCTAAATGGGTGGCAGTCGACTAAACATTAGACAATATTGGCAGGTTGCTGGGAAAGTGTTTGAGTAATGCTTCGTCCTCCACTATTACTGTTGGTGCAGTCGGAGAGAAGGCACCTAAACCTCAGTTCCTGCAGTGAGCAACAATCGCTCTTTGTCCAGCTCAATGGCATCCAGAGGAGTTAGGTCGTGAATCTGATGACTTTAGAAAAATCTGACTTTGCAATCAGACTTAAACTTAACTTTAATGCAAATGATTTGTTACTCCTCCTTGTTACTTTAACCTTTTGACTTGGAAAAAGTTGACTTTTTAGAGATACATGGTTCTCAAACATATGATGATCTTATAGAATATGATGCATTACTGTAGATTAAACTACCCAACAGTATATAAAGGAGTTAAAATTAGCACAGCCTTAAACATCTACAGCATTAAAATGCAACACACACATTAATGCTGCAGTAATATTAATCCAGAAACATCATATATAATAGTAAAACACTGTACCATGAATACTTTTACCTTTGATACTTTAAGTACATTTTGCTGATAATACTTACATACCTTTACTTAAGCAAGGTTTTGAATGCAGGACTTTTACTTGTCATGGAGTATTTTCTCAGTGTGGTATTAGTACTTTTACTTTAAGTAAAAGATCTGAATACTTCTCCCACAACTGCATAATTGTGCAGAAATCATTTTGAATTATCCTGACAATGGATGTACAGTACTTGAATCAATCAGCGTTGTCTGAGCAGGAGGAAAAGATGAGTCTGAATCAGTGCAGACCAGTAGACAGACATCACATACAGATTGTCACGTTCAGATGTACGGACTCTGCAGACTCAGCAACATGCAAAACATTCAACTCAGACATGACATATAATTGTGTCCCTGGAATGACATACTGTACCAGAACACACTCAGTAGTTCAATAACTTGAATATACTAACTGTTGCTGTTAAAATGATGTTACTTTATGTGCATAACGACTCGAAAACACAGATTTGTACTTTGACTTGACTCGGGACTACATAGCCAAGTCTTGAGACTTATTTGTGACTTGCAAAACATTGACTTTGTCGCACATCTGCAGACTTTATCAGTGTGAGAACATGATTCTGAGGCAAATTCATCTTTGGATAAATAACAGCCTCATTTGGTGTGTTTATAGTCTGAACACATTTCTTTAAATGACCATCTCTGCTGATAAAAATCCTAACATACAAGTTTTTCTCTTTGCTCTACCATGCAGCATATGGGTGGATATTTTGTGTCACTGCATGCTTATGTCTGTGTTTCTGTGTCAGACCCCCCAGATGCCACCATCTCCGCTGGTACAGGGGACTTTTTTGTGGGTTTGGAGAAAGCTGAGCTGGTCTGCAGCAGCGGAGGACACCCCAAACCTCAGAACATCACCTGGACATGGTATGCTCATCAGCCTGTAGTCTGCTGCTCATACATACATACGGTGTCACTCTGTCTGGCTGCCTACAAAAATCTGACAATTACATGTTAATTCACGCCACTGTGATGCTATCTGCACTGCTAAATTGCTCTTTACATGGCACTGGAATGTGTCTCAAAACATATATAAGCCACTGCTAACACCCACACACCCGTGAACAACAAAGAAGCATGCTCGAATCTAAAGGAGGGCGCCTTTCTCTCGTGGCTCAATTCATGGCAGAATAAAAGCTATGGTGTCGTGTTGCGCAATTTGGAGTTGGAAAAAGAGCGAGGGAGATATTTTCACACGAGGGAGGGAGTAAAGCGACACAAGGAAGAGCAGGAGACTCATGCTAAGCACTTAATCATAGTGCCATGCTTTAAATATCACTCTAATGCCTGGTAAAACACAGGGTCTGTACTTAAATTAGAGACACTCTACCAGCCATTACATCTACGACTGAACACACAATGATCAAATGTTGTGTGCTGAGTGAAAAATATTTCAGCCATGAGGCAATGTTGAAATATTAAGATTATTCTGGATCAAAGCTTTTCAAACCGGCAGACCCTTCGGCGCGTTCATTCAGTACAAACTCATGCTGCGTGGACAAGCATTGTTCAAACCCAGAGAAGCTTGTTTTCAATTTTAAAGGTGCTCAATACAAAATTCAGAGCAGAGGGATTGCTTCCACAAGGCTCTCAACATGGCGACAGCTGAGCGGCGGCTCATAGCTAGCAGTGCTAACAGCGCTAACAGTGCAAACAACGGCAACAGAACCGGAGGGTGGGCGCATTGTTGCCAGCTTGGCCACTTTGTTGCTAGATTTAGCGACTTTTCAGACCCTCTAACTTTATTTCTAAAAAGCGACTCTCCTCTTGCGCCGTGCACAGGCAGGCAGACAGCCGACACAACCACTAAGCTTTATGCAAATGATGTGCAATGACGTCACCAATATGCAAATGAATGTATGGCGTCATCTGGCAACTTTTAGCGACTTTTGGAGCATACAACCCTCTCGATTTTCCCATTGCCCTCTCCCGGTTTCCACCCGGGGTCACAATTCTCCCGCATTTCTCCTGATTAATGGCGAATTTTTACACCTTTTTTTCTTTTGCGTTATCTCAACCTATTTCTGGTGCTGTACAGCGTGTTTAAGCCCTACTAGTTCCACCCGGAAGACAATACAGCTACACCAAATGTTGTTTCCCGGTGGAAGAGATGCTCGCGACACAACGCAGTTTGAGCTGCGCTCGCCAGCGTGCCACGCCCGAAGTTGGGCTTTGCAGTGAAATCCCTATTTTTGAGGTCTCATGGTTGACAAGTAAGTTTTGGAGCTAATACTCGCTACTTTCATCGGAAAAGAGCTGGCAACACTGGGTGGCTGCTACACTTCTGCGACGATGCCGTCGGTCGGGACGGTGTTATCAGCTGTAACCTCCATATGAGAGCAGTGCAGAGCGGCAGCCGTGAGCTCATCAGTGGGGCACGCTCACATGCACTAACATGCACATGGGAAATTAGCTTATTTGCTTTTTTGTCAAGAGTTAGATGAGAAGATTAACACCACTCTCATTCCTGTGCGATAAATATGAAGCCACAACCTGCAGCCGTTTAGCTTAGCTTAGCACAAAGACTGGAAACGGGGGGAAACAGCTAGCCTGACTCTGCCCAATAGGTAACAAAATATCATTGCATTGATATTGTGATAATTCACTGACAAAGATTAACAAAACAGATTAGAATCTTTCTGGCTGCTAAAGGTGGATTACTTACTCTGTCTGTATCATTTTCAACCATCTACTCTGTGTCAGATGCAATCTCCACCTGTGCCTCTATTATAAAGGGCTGGTTAGAGAAGCTAGGTGGGGTTTTGAGAAAAGAAATCTGAGCTGTTTGGGGGGTGAAGCGGCAGTTAAATAGCTGCTGCAGCACAGTGAAACCAAGGGCAACATGACCCCTCTCAGCGGACCTGATCAGAAACTGGCTCTCCATTATGTGGCCTGTGATGTCTTCAGCTGCACACTGTGTGGGACTGGCTGGACTTGCTTAAATCCCCTAAACCTAGTATTTATTTGGTCTATTCAGATCAATGGGCGCCAGTTGTAAGCCCAGCAGGTTTTGGTTCAGGTGCAAGCGAATTGGTGGTTACACGCTGCGGTGAACCTGATCCTGTGATGTGTTTATTTTAGCCAAAACAATTCTTTTTTTTTTTATATATATACTTTTATTGTAAACTACTCATGAATTATACATCCACAAAGTGCCCAATATATATCTGCAATTTTTTTCACACATCAACACTCACACACATTCATACAAATACATACATGCAAACATTTCTGAGAAAAGAAGAAAAAAACAAAAACTTTGACCGACGCCTCTTATATTCTGTCTCCTCATTTCTAAATCTATAAGTTATTCTCTCCATTTCTGAGATTTCCTGTGTTGTTTTCTTCCATCTTTGAATTGATGGACTTAAGGGTTTTAACCAGTTCCTAGTTATTTGCATCATGGATGCGTCTCTAACTATTTTATATAAAAAACGGTCTGTTTCCTGCGTTGGTGTCAGGTGGTGATTTTCCAAGAATAATATATATATAGGGTTCAATGCTTTTGTCATATTAAAGGTGTCCCTGATGCCTGCTACGGCTGAATGCCAGAATGATTTTAGAACAGGACAGAAAAAGAAAATGTGTGAATGGTTCGCTTTTGCCTCTCCGCATTTTCTCCAGCAGTCTGATTTCATTGATGTGTTGATTTTGGAAAGAATATTTAAGTAATAAAAACAATCTTGTGTACAATTTCCTCACAAATTCCCTCCAGTATTTAGAATTTGTTGTTTAAGGAATTTCTCTGCAAACTTGCCTCCATTCTTCTTCGTTCAGATGATCTCCTATTTTGAAAATCCATTTTTGTTGAATATTATCATTGGTGTCCCTGTTCTTGATTACATTATTATGATTTTTAATCAGTAAGTAAACTATTCCTTGTTGCAAGCCGGTTGCTGCATTTCGTGCTACTGTTTTAGATCGGATGTCATTATAGATATTTATGTGTTTCTTTCTCTGATGCAACAGAAATAGTTTGAACTGGAAAGCAGGTTTGCACTTTGTTGTCCAAAATGAGTCACAGCTATTGTTTCGAGCAGTGAGTCACAGGTATCTGTTTGGTTAATCGATGGTTCACCTCTCTGACACATCATCAATAAATGGTGACATTGTCCTCTGTTTATTATCCACAGGAATGGAGGAGCTTTGCCAAATGAGGCGTCTGTGGTTGGAGGAAATCTTGTTTTTGGACGGGCCCTCCGCAGGAATGACACCGGGGTCTATGAGTGTGTGGTCAAGAACGACGTGGGAGTAGGAAAAACGGACTATACGTTGACAGTGGCAGGTAAGTGCATTTCAGCTTTGTTAGTGGTTAAAACGAGAAACTGTTCTGCTACTGTATGATTTGATGGGATATTAGAGGGAGGAAATGATAAGACGGATACTTGGAATCATAAGACAAGTTTTAAACTAAAACAAAATAGCAAATGAGCAAATTCTCCTTTTGATTTGGAGTGATTGTGCAAATTTGCTGCCCCCTTGTGATGGACAGAAGGCATGAACAGATGCTGTTTAACTCGATCAGGATCAAAATTGCTGCACCAAACGTGTCACTGTGGTTTTGTTGCTGTTTGTGTGGGAGGGATTCATCAGATGTCTCCCTGTCCTCGTCTGTCTTCCAGAGACATCTCAACGAACGGGCGATACCCCCATCGACAGTGTGTTGCTGATAATTATTGGTGCTGCAGCCGGAGCTTTGGTCCTGGTCCTGGTCCTGGTCGTCCTGCTGGTCAACCGCTACCATCGACACAAAAACAAAAAGCTTGAGAAGGAGCTCAGCGAAAAAACGTAAGATGACCTACATTTTCTTGAAAATGCCATGTAGTGAGAAATACATTTATTTATTCCCCCAGCCGTGGTGACAGCTGTTTACACACTAAATTTAAATCCTCTAAATGTCTTTTTTTTCCCAGGGAGGAAATTCAGAGCTTCTCCAGACAAAATTCCCTCAGGAGACTGAACTCTGTCAGCACTGACCCCAGAGTGCCGGTACACACACACACACACACACACACACACACACACACACACACACACACACACACACACACACACCTGCTGAGAACAATAACCTGCAGGGTTCAGAGAATCCAGGTCGACACACCCGCCGCGCCCGAGCGTAACCGCCGGGGTGGAGCAGCCGTGTCTGCTGATGATTACAGGCTGCTGCAGCGTCAAACAAATAACATGCAGAGTTCATAGACACTTATTATTGATATCTCATTCTGGGTCATTCTGTTTATTTACCTTTTGTGTTCGTGTTCACTAACTTTCTTTCACTTTCTCTATTTTCTCCAGACTGAAGATTATGCTCTGCTCAGAGTAGACAGCCGAATGAAAAACAGCCAAATTTCTCTGGTGAGTTCCTCACTTGGGGTAGACCCCCCTGGTGAAAGAGTAAGGGTTAGCAACGGTGGAAAGTAACTAAGTACATTTACTCAGTTTGCTCTGTACTTAAGTAAAATTTTGAGGTACTTGTTTATGCTACTTTATACTTTTCAATGGCGACATGAAGTTATGGGGGTTTTCCGCCCCGACAGTAATAAACATCTGAGGTAAATGCTGAATATTTTAATAGAATTGGTCAAATTTATACAAAAAATGCAAAAAGTGTTTGGAAAAAGTGCAATTTGCACATTTATTGTGTAGAGTCCAAACAGTTGTTATCAGTGTTGTGACTGTTTGACCTCCCCGCCTGCAGGAACGACCCATCTACAGAGGCAGCCAGTCCACTCTGGCTGGGAAGTGGGGTCCTCCAGGAGGGGTGGAGGTGGACGAACTGGGACGTCCCGTCGTCTGGCACGACGGCAGGGAGAGCCTGAGAGGAGCGGAGATGGACGGAGAGCAGGAGGAGCGCCGGAGGAGGGTGGAGTCATACCTGAAGAACAGCAACATGTCACTGGTATGTGTCAGCAGCGTCTGAGAGATTAAGTTGAAACGCTGTTAGTTTCGTTTGTAATGTGTCATATGGTATCGTGTTTTATTTACTGCTGAATCCGTCAGACACTGTCATGGAGACTACAAACAAAAACTGGAAACACACATGACTACAGACCAGGGTTATTCTGGTAAAAAAACTAAACTGAAACGATATTGCCAGGTTAAAAACTAATAAAAATGAATGTAAATTCATTCAGTTTTAGTTTTTTTGGCTCTATTATATGGAGTTAATATATTTTCAAATTAGCCTGCACATTTATTTGATAATTTAGGCTTTTATTTCTACATTTTTCTTTATTATTTTATTAATTTATTTATTGAGTCCTTCACATCTACATAGGGAGCGGGTACTCTTCCGCCATGTTGCTCCACCATGTTTCTACAGTCGCCCAGAACGGACAAACCAAACACTGGCTCCAGTGAAAGCCTTTCGCATTTTTATGTTACCTGAAGGCCACCGTAGTTCTCCGACACGCTTGTGAAACTGCAGCTGCAGAGTGAAAAATAGTGGTACCGCCAGCTGCCGTCTGACTTCCGTTGCTCCTTAAGTTGTGTTATAGTAAGGATGGCGTTAGCACGGTTTTGCACTCGGCGGCTCACGTTTCCGCAGTCTTGGAAAGGGAGGAGTGAGCAGAGGGGTACTCAGTTGGTTGCATTCTGCAACCACACCACTAGATCTCACCAAATTGTACACACTGTACCTTAAATGAAAAGGAATAGAGGTGTAAAACGTATCTACATCCAGCATCAATATTAGCTGTTTTTCTATCAGAGAAATAGTAATGTGTTTCTATGCCGTTTATACCAGGACTCAGGTCTGCCCTCTTCCCTGGTTCCCCTGAAGGCCCAGCAGGACGAAGGCGTCGGGTCCAGAGAGACAGACCCGGGCCACCTCAGAGAGGGAGACACCCCACACGGAGAGGACTGGGCTCCCACCCAGACGGTGGCGGAGGAACACGAGGATGACGAGGACAGCGGCTCCTACCAGCTCTCGAAGACATTAAAGAATCACTTCTACTACAGTAATGGGATCCTCAGGCCCAGACCACACTCCAACGCCATCCTGCTGCACCCCAGAGGACAGATCATCTAGACCCAAACGTGAGAGGAGGGAAAGCACTGCCTGCATCTCTGCATTGACCTTAATCTTTTTTAAATGGGAATTTTGTTTTTTACTCATTGACTGCAGTGGGTCATTAGACCCAAGAACAATCCAAACTTTTATTTTTGACTCTGGCTTGTGAGTTTTTGATCCTTTATCCTAACCCTATGATAAGTGGGAAGTTTTTTTAATAATTTTTTGGGGCATTTTATGCCTTTTATTAGACAGACTGCGGAGAGACCGTGGAGAGACGACATGAAATAAGTTGAGGGAGCAAGACACAAACCAGAGGCGTTGTGGTTCATGGCCACCAGGGTGCCCCGTTATTGGGAAGTTTTTGATCCGACGGTGCCTTTCACAAACCAGGACGCCATGAACGTGCAAGGAGTCAAGGTTCCTCTTACATAATGTTTACTGCCAAAATCTTGCATCCACTGCTTTGGTGTCTTTAAATATTGTATATATGTAAATTCACAAAGGGAGAGACCCAAAGAATCCTGACTGTCAACTTCAGGTGCCTTGTTTACATCAGAAACATTCAGGGAGGAACATATGGACAAGGACACAATTTCTAAGCTCCAATGCCAGTCCAAGTTGACAGTAAACTGTACTCTAAGCTTTGGTATTTTCAGCTTGGATGCACCTCTGGATAAGAAATTAGTGTGTGCATTTGTGTATATATATGGTCATGTCATTAACAGCCACCTGCAACTACAAAATGGTCAAAAAGGCTGAGGACCTGAACACGGACAAAGCAGCTCTCAAAATTAAAGAAGTCCCCGTTGTCCCGGGGACGATAAAAATAGCATCTGGGACAAAAAGATACAGTGTCTGGGACAGGAGAGACACTTCTCATTACAAATGATGAAATAATTTTATGTGTCATAGTTGTTTTTAGAGAGCGAAGCAACGCTCATATTTAAACAGACTTTACAAACTGCTTCACAGTTTAGAATAAAATGGAAATATTATTGATACTATTTTATAATTGTCTGTGAGATATGTTCAAAGCGTATGTAAATTTCCATCACTGTATACCAGTAAGAAACAGGCTTCCATTTCTGCACCGTAGGGCCGTCCTCGACCAAAGAAATTCTCGGTCGACACTCACTTAATCAACAGATATGTGAAACCGAGTTTCTCCACAAAGAATCACACAAAAGCACAAATTTAAATCTTGTGTTTACCAGAGATGTGCTCATACGTTTCTTGGAAATAAGTCATTCTCATTCAGCATGAAAAAAGCATAGAAAATGTCTAACTGACTAAAGAAATCTTAGTTGACTAAGACCAAAACGACCTATTATTCGTCCAATCGACTAAGAGGGGGCAGCCACAGTGCACTACAGTTTACAGTGATGCATTTATCGATCAAACAGTTAGAAATAAACAAGAAACATTGAATCAACCAATGACTAAAAGAATAATGAAAAGTGATTGTGGCCAAACACCTGGGGTGATCTTAGTTTTTTTATTCAGATATTAAGTGCAGGGAAGAACTAGCAGAACTTCCATTGCGGACCAGAGTGAGCCAGTGAAGTAACTTGCATAGTGTGGCTAACTCTGGCATATTTTCAGAAATGTTATTAATATGCATTGTCCCTGTCAAATAAAGTAATAAACTAAAAACTATAGTTTATAATAAAAGTATATTTATTATGTAGAATGAAAAAAAGAATTTGGGACACTGGTTGTTAAGTCTGGGACAGTTGCGGGACACCGATGTATAAAGTTATTTTCGAGCCCTTGGACAAAGTTACGCAGCAAACTGGTTTCCATGACCAGGTTTAAACCATACCAGTGCACAGCAGTGAACAGACGGGACAAAGCATGCAGAAGATGAAGCGTAAAGCAACGTTCAGTTGTGTGTATGTCGTTGTGTAAATTGTTTTATATTCACTAAGTGTTTTTCTATGAAACTGAAAAACTGACATGTAAATATTGAAATGTTTTATTCATAAAAGTACAGCATACGAGTCATTGTTCTTTATTATAACCTGGGACAGTTAAGCTTGTTTCACCTCATATACATGAGGATAAATGTAGCATTTGTATTAGACTTGTATTAGAGTTCCTGGTTCATCCTTATTCTGACGTTTACATCCTCATTAGCTCGGTAATGACTGAAATAATCGGGATTGTGGATACAAGTAGAAAAAAGTGGATTTTCACAGGGTGGCTGGTCTCACTGTGTGTGACAGGGTGATGAGTTCAGTAATCTCAGAGAACCTCTGTATTAAAGGGATAGTTCAGGTGTTTTGAAGTGGGGTTGTATGAGGTACTTATCCATAGTCAGTGTATTCCCTACAGTAGATGACGGTCGGCACGCCCCCAGTTTGGAGAAACCAACAGGAGTACCAGCACGGGAGCAAAGCAATGTACTGCCGTGGATGGGGGCAGCAGCAAAACGGATTTTAGCCACCTAAAAAAATCAATATCAGTTTAAGTGTATGCTATATATATTTTTTTAAGATTATTTTTTTGGCATTTTCAAGCCTTTATTGATAGGACAGTGACAGAGAGAAAGAGGGGGCGACATGCGGAAATGGCCGCATTTCGGATTTGAACCCGGCCGCCACGGTTAGGACTCAGCCTTGTTATATGGGTGCCCGCTCTACCAACTGAGCTATCGGGGCGCCCAAGTGTATGCTATATTTAGAATATTTTCACTGCTTTACCTTGCTGTCAGACAGCCCTTTCCGACAGGGAACTGAAGCCGTTGTATCCATCTATGCTCTCACCAAAGCCACCAGACTCCATTGAAAAAAACTGTAATTTTACCTCGCAGAACACTGGAGTTGCTGGTCTACTACTGCCTCGATCAGTTAAGTTAGTTTGCGCTATTTGATGAATCCGACCTAACCACAAAGTCCCACAATAACACAAACATACTAACCGATTGAGGCAGCGGTAGACCAGCAACTCCCGTGTTCTGCGAGGTAAAATAAATTACGTTTTTTTCAATGTGTGAGTCTGGTGGCTTTGGCAAGAGCATAGATAACGGCTTCAGTTCCCCGTCGGAAACACAGACTGTATAGCTGTCTGATGGCGAGGTAAACCAGCAAAAATATTCTAAATATAGCGTACACTGAAACTGATGATTTATTTTTATGTGGCTAAAATACGTTTTGCTGCTGCCCCCAGTACATTGCTTTGGTTCGTGCGGTAACTCCGCTTCTGCGTGCCGACCGCCATCTGTGGGTAACACACTGACTATGGATAAGTACCTCATACATACCCACTTCAAAACACCAGCCTATCCCTTTAAACAATATAAGTTTTGGGAAATATGCTAATTCAATTTCTTGTTGAGAGTTAGATGAAATCAATACTACTTGTATCAATCTTCTCATCTCGCACTCTTCAAGATCGCGAATAGGCGTTTTTTCCCAAAATGTTGAACTATTCCTTTAAGATGCTGCTCTTCCACTCAGAGCGAATACACCCAGGGCTACCTCCAAGAAGACCTACATCTCCCAGCATGCTATGAAACATGTCTTTAAACACTTCTTTTCTGATTAGGAAGTTTCCTCCCTGACTTTACTGACGTGTAAACATCTAAAAGGGCAGCTATAATGAAATGATGCAAGGTGGAATTCTTAAAAACGCAAAGATGAGTCAGTGCTTCCCTTCCTGTCTTTGTTAGGCTTTGATACTTTACAAAAGGAAAGATATTGCCAAAGTCTCACAATTTTGCATTAATGCCCGTGTGAGTTCAATCTCATCCTTTTTAAGTGCTGTGGTTGTCCTTTCATAATTTCTGGTCCTTTCTCTTTTATATCTTGCCATCTTCATGCAGGTCTGTGCTGCTTGGTCTTTCACTGTGAGCCTGATAATGGACACTGGATGGGAAAATGGTAATGCTCAGGGATATCAAAAGGTCTACAGTCATCATACATACAGATGTTTGATTTGGCAATTTGTTTCCTTATGTGTATAACCTGTAGAAGTCAATACTCAGCTATATCCCTACATGTTTTATAAATCTTTTAACTAGCTGGGTTTTACAAACAGTACATAGGTACCAAAATTAGTTCTTCCAATCCAAGCTATGTCAACATTATAATGTATCCAAAAAAAAGAGAAGAAAGTAGTGCACAGTAAAATCAGTCAGCTACATTACTTTTCAGTAATATCAAAATACAAAGAGAATTTGTTAGTTGATCTAAAAGACACACAGATATTTCTAGCTTTTTCTCACTCGTCGCAATCTATTGAATCATTGCATCGACTGCATTTGGGGTTAAAGGAGCCTCTTTGTGAGTCCGCTGGTGAGTGCGAAGGTTGCTCCTCTGAGAGAAACACTTGCCGCACGTGTCGCATGTGTACGGTTTCTCTCCCGTGTGAATCCGCTGGTGAATCTCCAGGTGGCTGACGCGGTCGAAGCTTTTGCCGCAGTACGGGCAGATGAACCACTTCTCCTTTATGCGGCGATTCGCGATCGTTTTGTGCAACTCGGGGTCGTTTAAAAGAAAGAAGCTGCTGTCCAGGTCAAAAGCTGACATCATTTTAGTTTGAGGTTGTTTCTCTGAGAGGAATCTGATGGACACTCCTCTCTCTCTGTGATGTATTGCGTCTATAGGCTGACTCGGCTGAGTTTCGCTAAAAGTCACAGGAGCCCATGATTTACTGGATGCACCGGGTCCATTATCCCTCATAAACCTGTCCGCTGTCTCTGCTGAATCATGAAAAATGCCCAAAGCATTCTGAATGAGCAGGATTTCCGATCTGCTGTCCAGATGTTGTGACAGCTGCTTCGGTTCAAAAAAGCAGTCCGAGTCATCAGCAGTGTCGCTGTCTCCCACCGAAACCGACGACCACTGCTGGCTCTCTTGCTCTTCCAAGACCTCGGCCGGTTGGAGGGTCAGCTCCATCTCATTGTGACCCGCTCCGTCGTTAACGCTGTGGTCAGAGTCCACTATCTGCTCCACGATCTGGACATCGTCCTCGTCCTCCAGCTTGACTATTAAGTCTTCATCGTCGTCTCTGCCGTCACTTTCACAGACGTCAGACTTGAGCTGCTCGCATTGTTTCTCTTCTGTCTGTGATTGTGATGGTGGCGGTGTTCTGTGATTTGCTGAGGTGTCCGCCTTCTCTCTGACACTCTGATCCGACGTCAATGTCTGGACTGAATCTATAACGGGACCTGAAACGACAGACAACAGGTGCACCTTTATACATGTATTGAGAACCAACTGTTTGAGTATGAATGTGCCTTAATATAGGTGTAATAATCACCATTTTATAAAGAGATGTTTCAAAGCTTTCAAGGCAACATAGAACAAGTTAAACTGGTACAAATTCTTTGATTTTAGCCTCTAAAATGTGAGGATTGTGCTGCTTTTCTTTGTCATATGTAATAGTGAAGTGAATATCTAGGTTTTGGACTGTTGATCGGATAAAACAAATAATTTGAAAGTGTCACCCTGAGCTCTGGGAAGCAGTGACTGACGTTTTATGAATAATATATTTATTGAGAAACTAATGAGTAGATAAACTAATGAAAATAATTGTTATTAGTTTTAGCCCTAGTCTAGTAAGCTATAATAACATATAACAGAGAAAAGGAGAACATCTTCACATTTTGACAAAGGGAAACCAGAAAGTGGCATCAGTGTAGATTAATTTTCTGTTTCCTCTACAGCAGTGGTTCCCAAACTTTTTCCACATCAAGGACCCCATAACTGACACAAATTAGACCACTGACCCCCATTTCATAAGATTTTGTCCAAGGGTCCCCTGTCTGACAGGAATTTTGCTTTTAGATATGTTATTACAGATTGTGTATTAAACCTGTGACCAAAATAGTCATACATTCTGTCACTGTGTTACTCATGGCTGGAGTTGTAGTGAAAATAAATGATTCCCCTTTTTGCTGGAGATCACCTGGAACCCCCTCGAGGACCCCTGTGGGTCCACCACTTTGAGAACCAGTGCAGAGGGGAGGATGAGGAGGAAGCTGGACGCTATCCTGGAGAACCCCTCCCACCCCCTCAATGATGAGCTAGTCAAGCCAAAACCAAGGCTGACCCCCATATGAGAACTATGAGGACTTTAAGAACTTTAAATATGCAAATCTGCAACCATCTTGGACTCTAACCACTGGCGCACTTTACACTTACTTTACACTAAACATCCTATACACCACTTTATAGACTGCACATATTTACATATTACATTTATTTATTGTACATACTACATTTATTTATTGACGGACTGCACACACTATGTTCACCCATTCACTCTGTATCTTTTATATCTCTATTATTGTTTTTATAATTTTTGTATTCCTTTACCTCTCCTGTGTTTCACTCTGTTTACTGATGTTGCTGCTTTGACACCTGAATTTCCCTCCAGGGATTAATAAAGATTCATCTTATCTTATCTTATCTTATCTTATCTTATCTAGAACACTGGTTCCCAACCTGGGGGTCCCGACCCTTACTAAGGGTCGCCAAAGCTTCACGGGGGGTCACAAGGCCTTCTTGATTTCAAGGGGTATAAGACAACTTATTTTAAAAAATATGGAGTTAGTCTATATCTCAGCATTTCATTCATTTATGTGAAGAAAACTTGTTAAGCGTCAGGGAGAAGAAAATTTGTCAAAAAAGAAGCCAATGAAGTATGAATGATTGTTAAAAAAACAACAACACAAAAAAACATAATACAGAGAATTGTGTTAAAAGTTCATCTGTACTGTTATTGTTATGCATTGAATATAATATGAAATATCCATAAAATATGTAATTTAGTCTGGGGGTCGTTAGTTGATAGAAAAGGGGTCCCTCAAGGAAAAAGGTTGGAAAGCACTGCTCTAGAATATAAGTAAGCTCCGTTTGTGAAGTTGTACACTCCATGTATACACTGATTTATGTTACATGTTGTACCTCCTATGATTACATGTAAAACATATATATTAAGTATTGTCTAGCCAGGGCTCCTCCTTACCATCACCGGTGGGCGGCAGCAGCTTGTCCTGCTGCTCCCTCAGGGAGGAGGAAGATGATGGAGGTGATGAAGACAGGTTGGTAGTCTGAGCCTGAGTCAGCACCGTTAACCGCTCGGTCTCCATCAACACCAGCTTCCTGTTCAGGGCTTCTATCTCGCTCTCTCTCCGGCGGAGCTCCAGCTGCACCAGGGCGAAGCCGTCCTCCCACAGCTTGCTGATCTCCACCACGGCAGCTTTAGCCAGCACCTCCATGATGGAGGTGAGCTTGCTCTGGAAAGCCACACAGTGGGCCATGTTGACCACCGGGTCAGATCAGAGAGCCTCCGCTGGCTGCAGCGACGCAACGGGACGGTACACTAACTCTCTATGTGCGACAGATCACACGACAGGGACTATTCCGTCCGTTGTAGTTTATTTACATCACGATTACTGTTTGAGGAGAAAAACATGGAAGTGTAATATAACAGTAACAGGAAGCGCTGGAGGTCACGTGTCGGGGGATGTACGGTGGCGGTGGAGGGACAAAATACCTCAGCAGGAAAACATGAAAACAAACCTCCCCGTTTAGCGTTTGTAGGCACCGGCAGTACACCCAGCCAACATGTGTATGTGGATCCCATGTGGGTAGTAAATGGGCTTAAAAATGGGCCATATATGTGATTGTCTGCGGGTTCCATAATGACCCCGTGCCAATTGCCCTTGTGGGTTTCATGCAGGAGTACAATGGGTGTTATATGGGCCAAATCTGGGCAACATAAACCAAAACCCATCTTGGTCCCAGGTTTAAGTTCTATGTGGGAACTACATGGAGGCTACATGGCCTGAAATATGGGTTGTAAGTGGGTTTGTCCACAGTTTCCATGTTGGCCCCATGCACTAATTTCCCAGTAGTGATCCAACTAGGACCCACACAGGTAGCCCACATGGGGAGCCCATTTGGGACCAACTCAGTTGACCCAAGTGGGCGCCATTTGTTTTGCCCATTCTGAGCCCATGCAATAATTTCCCATTAGTGACCCAACTAGGACCCACAAGGGTAGCCCACATGGGGAGCCCATGTGGGACCCACTTAGTTGATCCAAGTGGGCCCCAGATAAGATGCCCATTTTGGGCCCATACCCACTTGGTACCCAGGTACCCCCAGCATAACCCATGTGGGGCCCACATAACCATGTTGGCTGGGAACAGGTAACTTATGGTTTATAACAAACTATAATGTAGTTGTAAGCGAGATAACATATTTTAATCAATGATACAAATAAACAGTAATACTTTAAATTAAACAGATACTAGGTAAACAGTGTTGGAAGAATTACTTAAAGGTCTCATATTATAAAAAAGTGAGATTTTCACGTTTTTTTTATTATAAAGCAGGCTTAAGTCCTATATAAATACTGTGAAAGTATCGAAACACTAAATCCACAGGGAAATACACATTTTGACCCTTTACACAGTTTTAAACCTAAAAATTCTAAATGTGTCCCAGTTTATTCCTGGTTGCAGTGTGTGTGAATGTCATCAGCTGACAGGAAGTACACATGGACCCAAGCTGTTGCCTAGCAACACAATTCTGTTGCAATTCCATCAAAATGGCTAAAACGGAGCGTTTCAGACAGAGGGTGAATACAGGCATATTCAGGCTGACAGTATGAGGAAAATAAAGGTTTTTTTGAACATTACCGCATGTAAACATGTTCTAGTAGAAACACAAAATACATATATGAACCTGAAAATGAGCATGAAATGGGACCTTTAAATATATTGTGCTCATTTTCATGTTCACACTTGTATTTTATGATTCTACTATAACATGTTTACATGCTGTAATGTTCGAAAAAACCTTTATTTTCCTCATACTGTCAGCCTGAATATGCCTGTATTCATCCAACGCTCTGTTTCGGCGAATTTCAACGGAATTACAACGGAATTGCGTTGCTGGGCAACAGCTTGGGTCCATGTTTACTTCCTGTCAGCTGATGTCATTCACATACACTGTAACCATAGAGACGCCGCATTGGACGCTTCAGCCCGTTGCAGCGATACGTCAACGTGGGCGCCATATTGGACCTGGCAAGACTGGCCTACAAGTGAACGGGGGAGGATAAAAAACATTATAACGTCTACATTTCTCAACCGATTTCAACAATCGTTGTTATATTAAAGGGTTTATGATCTACGTGGTGTAGAAAAATTACCAATGTCATGAATGAAGCTCAGCTCAACATGAGTTTTGAGCACATGCCCATAAACAGTCTTAAACTATTTGTACATGTGCATAAACAACACACTGTGAGATTGGTTGGCATATTGTTATTAATGCAGCCTTCTTACACCGTGTTATCAATCATATATTGACAGTTTATACATCAGTTATGTATCTGTTGTGTTTTTTCACAGGACAAGATATAATTGACACATTTTAATCTCTTATAACTACATTGAAGTGTGTAATAAATAATTTATTAAGTGTTTATATACGGCTGTTAATTCTAAATAGGGGGTTAAAGTAATGTGTTACCTTTTGGGGTAATTGGATATAACAAATCTTTACATAGGAATACGGACCATGTATATACTGTAAAGTAAAATATGTTGTTTTGCTGTTTCCAAGGTCAAGAATGAACTTTCAGTCTTAAAATAATTATTAAGGTTTTGACACTGAATCAGGTAGTAATGCAGGCTGAGTTGATGGTTGTTATTGTACTTTAGTGGTACAATTGTTTGTCATGTGTCAATATTTGTCATGTGATGCATAATAGTTGGATCCTGTTTGTTACTCTGACAGTTAAGGAGTGGCTGAGATGACGCATCTATCAATGATTGAATCCTACACCAACACCTGCTGCCCTTTCTCCAAACGTATAGAGAAGCCTTTCTCCACAAAGTTTTCACCAAACACATGTTTAAAGCAACTGAGAACACCTGTGGGTGGCAATATCTTGCTGTAGTTTGAACTTGATGTGTATACTGTAGCAGTGCTGCCTAATTTTGTCCACTAGATGGTGCTCTATTTCCGTAAGAGCATAAAAGCTGAGGTCAAAGCACCTGCCCTTGTAGGAAAAATTCTGTTAAATTAGACCTATTTGGCCCATACACATACCTATAACTTATTTATTGGCCAATAAATTCCCCAAATATATTTTAACCACTCTCAAAAGCAGCACTTTTAATAAGTGGCCACCTCTTAAAATAATATACCCACTGAGAAAAATAATAGGTTAAAAGAGAAGAGGCTACGCCTTCAAGTTCTCCAATTTGTTGCACATCAAAGAGCTTTGGTAAGACACAATAACGATGGAATCTAACAAAAACAGTTGTATTTGTTAACCAACAAAGAGTTTGCCCCAAGAAGTGATTATTTGAATTCATTTTATAAGGTTGCATTCAGTATTTGACATTTCTATTCAGTTTAGCATGCCGTATAAAGTCATTTATTTGTATCTTATTATTATTGTTTAATGTTTTTATTTAGTCTCTCTACTGTTTGGACTGCTTCTGGCTCTTCTCTTTATTTTCCCTCTGTTATGTTGCTGTAGTAGCCTATGCGTGTTCCCCCCTGTAAAACACTTTGTACTGCATTTGTAATAAGCTGAAACTTGAAACTTATGATCAAAGTTGATGATTCTACTCCCTGTGTCCCTCGAATTTATGAGTAAACTTCAGAAGCTCCCATTTCAACTGAAATTAACAATCTTCTTTTAATTTCATGTTTGTTTTTTTAAAGATTTGGAATAGCTGAAGACGTGTTTTATGTTTTTACTTTATATTATTATTATTATTATTGCTATAATAACAACAACAACAACAACAACAATAATGATTATAATAGTAATAGTAATAGTAATAATAACAATAATAATAATAATAATAATAATAATAATAATAAACAAAAATAAACAGTTTGATAGATAAAAAAAAAAACAGCTTGATAGTTTATTATTATGTATTATTGCTATAATAATAATAATAATAAACAAAAATAAACAGTTTGATAGATTAAAAAAATAAACAGTTTGATAGTTTATTATTATGTATTATTGCTATAATAATAACAACAACAACAACAACAACAACAACAACAACAACAACAACAACAACAACAATAATGATAATAATAGTAATAGTAATAGTTATAGTAATAATAATAATAATAATAATAATAATAATAAACAGTTTGATAGTTTAACACGCGTGCGCGCACGCACGTAGATGCCTGGCCATTGATTGGTTAATTTACCTGTCAATCACATGTGGGCGGGTCCAGTGGGAGTTAGAGCGAGGAGTCGACGGAGCTGTCAAACAGCAACAATCATCTGAAACATTATCCCGGGCGGTGCAACAACCACCGTACTTTGCTCTTTTGTGGAAACAAGGACGACGGAAGCAGACTTCAAGTTCACTCTGAGCATTCAGCCTTTGGGGAATTTGGACTTTTTAAACCCGTTGGCGACGAAAAACTTCCTGTTTAGTGTGTGTGAGTGTGTGTGAGTGTGTGTTGGTGGATGTCAGGCTAATGTTTGGTAGCTCCTCGGTTAGCTAACTAGAGTTTTGTTGACAAACTAGCCAGCTAGCTGTAGTCGCACAGGAGCTGCGGTACCAACTCTGCTGTTACGGGGCTTCGCTTGTCGTTTTCTAAAGATGATACCCAGCAAAGGCATGGAGCCAAAGAGCTGTTCCTGCAAACATCTCTGTGAAACTGTACCAGGTAAGTCAGCTCCACTTTAACAAGATCATCCTGACAGTTGCTGTTTTGGTTTGTTTACATGTGCTGTCTGGTGTTGATCTTCTTCCTCTAACCACCTCTACATACAATGACTTGTTGTATAAAGCTGTTTTGGCAGCACTGACTCATTAACTGTCTATAATATCCAGATAATGGGCAGGTTTTTTTTCCTCCCCCATGGACTTGTTCATTACTTTAAACCCTTGAAGAATGACAGGTATGCAGAGGCTCATATGTCGTTGCAGTTCAATACAATAGATGTGGTCCGATAAGAGGCTTTCTATTCACTTTTGTTGAATGTGACCTTGCTGAAATACTTGACAAAGATTTGCTCTTTTAGTGAACTGAGCTGAACTGTCTGAATATTACAGACAATTATTTTGAGAATATTTCATGAACAGTTTACTGAAATGATCAAGATTCAAGATTCAGGAGTTTTATTTGCCATTTGCACCTATAAGTACATTGGAAAAGAAAAAAGGTAGAAAAGGCACAAGGTAATTACAGTACAAAATAAGTAGCACATTGGACTCAATACAATAAATAAATAAATAATTAAAATATAAAACGCCCTCAGTGTAGTCAATAAATAAACTAAACTACCCTCTGCATAGGAACGATACCCCCAGAATACAAATATACAGTATATATGCTCCATGACCATGTTAAAGGAACTTGTAGCTCTCATAAAACTATTTAAAAAAAAAAAAAATAATAATATATTTTAGACAATTACACAGTGGAAGGCAGCATATTGCACAGCATTTCAGTCCATTCAGTTCAGGTGTACTATGTGTCAATAATGGTATGGAGGTGAGGTGAGGTGTGGGGTATTTGTGTCCCTCTTTAATGCACTTTGCCACCAGTCTTATTGTAGCTGGGAAGAAGCTGTTGTGAAACGGTGTAGTGCTCTGTGAGTGGAGATGCTCTCTGGCCTGTGGTGCCTCAGGTTGTGTCCAATCAGTAGATGTTCAGTAGATGTTCTCATGTTAGTATTAGTCTTTCCTTCTTTTGTGATGCAGACTTAGACGCAGTCTTTCTCTATGAGCACATAACTGTCTCTCAGACATCCACACACACACGCCCATTCAATACCTCTTGCCCTTCAGAGACACTTTAACCCTTGCTGCAACCTGTCATTACAACATCACTTAAGTTTTGATTTATTGCTGACATTTTCTATTAGTCTGTAATCCACCATGACACAGCTGGATAGTGTTCAGCCCCCTCCAAACTACTGTTAAAGCATTTGGCCTGAGGCTGCTTTGGAGATGTCCCATCTGTTTTGGAGTAGCAGCAAAGCAAGCCACATTTTACAGACCAAAAAAAAAAGGCCGGCTTTTAAAATTCCACCCTTTTCCATGAAGAGTCCCTTTGCTGTGGTGTCTTAAATGCATGCCCTTTGGATATGTAGGCAACAGGGTATAGTTTAGAAACAAATATAGTAATGTACACTGGTAGCTTGTCTATTTTTATTCTAATCACTTGCATCAAGAAGATTTCCTGCAGCATAGTTCATCGAGGGTTATTATCATATTGCTCAATATTACAGGACTTTGTGATATGATCTTGTTTTTTAATGGCGTACAGTTGTTTTTTAGTATGTGGCTAGGGTTATCTTGCCTGTTGGGGCTGTTTGTTGATGGACTGGTGCTGTTTTTAATGTTTACTGCAGAAGTGGGTGTAAAATTCCTTTTCGTGGTCAGTATACTGCTTTAGGGAAGATCGTCCCGAATGAAGATAGATTTTTACCAATAGAATAACATTTTTATTTGTTTGCATCATTTGCATGCCATGACTGAAATTCTAGTAAGCGTAGGAAGTTTGTGTTTAGTCAGAATTGGCTACTTTGACCACTGATGTGGGTGAGTGTGGGTACACAAGCTCTTTTCTGTTGCTGCTAGCTGTTTTGAATCAAGGGTGAATTTATATTTCACTTGCTGACCTATTCTCATCCACTCAGATACAACGACATAGATGAAACGTGTGTCTCTGTTCTCGCTCTTTGATGGGAAAGCTACTGAAATAAGAAAGAATTGCCTTGCCCTGGCACTTGTGGCTTGCATTTTTTCTTGGCACTGGCACTTTTATTTCTGCCGTACCATTTCTCAACAAGGCAGAAAATGAGGTGTCATTGGAGGGAAAAAAGAAAGTGGAGGATGAGAAGCCTTTTAAGGATGTGGCTGGGACAGAGAATGATGTCAGAAGTTGTCCACTAGATCTACAGTAACTCTCTAGTCTAGTGTCTGTGATGTAATGCTAACGGACCAAGGCAGAATCTGTCCGTGTCATCTCAAGGCTGTTTTTAGTATCTGATCATATGAGACCTCTTGTTGACCCAAGATTGACTTTTGTGTTTCTGCTTTGGTTTAATGTAGGTCGGTTCAGTATATTTCTTTTGAAATTTGCTCATTTACTGGAATACGTTTTACGGAACGATCCCGGTTATGTCTTGAGTACACACACTGTAAATTTCGGATTCCCCCTGACATATTAAGACTACAATGTGTTAATACTGCAGGTGTTGGGGACAGAAATCTCAGAGTACACAATGGCAGGCTTTGTAGTAGTAAAAGCGATAGTCTGAACTCAATGACTTTTTTATGATATGCATGAAGTCATTGTGGTACACAAGTACTTAAAGGAATAGTTCAACCACAAATGAAAGGTTAGTCATTGTTTACTTTCTGTCATTGCATTTGAAAAGCAAGTTAAATTCCCACCTTAGTGCGACTGTACGTCAGCATGCTTTAACACAACTGAAGTGGATGACAATACAACTTTATTGAAACACACCCATCACAATTTCCTATATGTCAAGGTGACATCTTCAGAAGTCTTGTTTTGTCCAACTAACAGTCCAAACCCCACAAGTATTCAATTTACAATAATGTACATCAGAGAAAAGCAGAAAACCTCACACATAAGGAGCTAAGGAACGTTTTGCATTTTTGCTTGAAAAATAACTTGAATGATTAATTGATTATCAAAATAGTTGACAATTAATTTTCTGTCAATCTGCTGATCCATTACAGGTGCGAAGAAAAAGAGTTTTTCTTAAAATGAATGTGTACATCCACTGTTACTCACCAATGTTGAGTTTTACTCCACTTTTCTTTTAAAGTATTGGACAAAAATATTCACAACCAGACCCAACATGTTTTATCAACCAAAGAGATCCTTCTCTGCTATAAAGTGTTCTTAAAAGTTAGATATGAAAGAAAGCCACATTGTTTATGAGTGTAAAGGCCTTGAGCCACAGACCTCCTTTCCTGTTACCCTTTGTACCCTGCTGATTTTGTTTTGGATGGCAGAAAGGTCCAGGACCTGAGCTATTCCTTGGCTAATCTCCCATAATTGGACAATCGGCCCTTATTACAGCCATTACATTTGGGCCTGTTGAGCAATAGTGGCTTGTCTCATCCATCCTAAGGCAAGGCCCAGTCTACAGCTACAGCTGCTATTAAATAGCAAACATTTTCATGAAAATATAGCATGGCAGCTTTTGTTGAATGTGTGAATGTGACCATAATGGATTATGCCTCAACTCTTTTCTGTGACAATAGAATTCACAAAAAATATGTATCCTTTGAGACATAACTATGAATCTATGAACAACAAGCCCCACTACCATTATACTCCTCCTAATATGAAACCACGGCCTACTTTAATTTTTCTCTTTACTCTCTCTAGGTCTGCAAGGGCTCACTATACATCTGTCAAACCCTCTCCTCCTGGTGGACTCCCCAGTTACAAGCAGCGAGGAACTGGACTAGTGGGAAACATCTTGGATCCAGCCAGGGTGTGTCACCAGGGGTGCCCTGAACAACATTTTAAACTGAAGTCTATGTGTGTAACATATTCTCTCTCAGGACACAAACTGAGTAAATCCTGTGCCGCTGTGGAACCCTCGGCACCATTAAAACAATCTAGTCCTCTTGTCATGTGGGTACATTACAGAAAAAGGCCCATATTACCCTCACTGGTATCACCGTCTTTCACATCACCATGGACCGGAATAAACGCAACTCCATCGCTGGGTTCCCGACACGACCCGAACGTGTCAACGAGGACAGAGCTGGTATCGGAGGGGTAGGGGCCTGCGAGATGGGCATGGGCGCACCTTCACAGGTCAGTCGTTGTTCTTTATTTTTATAAGTAGGATGCATTTCACATGTGCAGAGCAATACGTTATAGTATACAGGGTTAAGAGTTCAAAAAAGTATTGATAATTAATTATATTGTTTCCACTTTCTTAATAGTTTTGGATAGAGAAACATGGAAAAAAAACATCAATGTAAATGATACATATAGAAAATATTCATGTCTATGGGTCTATTATCAGAAATCATCAGAATCAGAAATACTTTATTGATCCCTGGGGGGAAATTTGCGTTACAGTTGCTCTTATATATGAGCATAAAGAAATATAAGAAAAATAGAAATAAAGGAGTATGTCAAATTTAATTTATGTAAATAATGTTACAATATACAACACAATATGTGCAGAGTAATATAAATAAGTAATAAAAATAGGAAATGAGAAATATAATAAATGTGTACAAATATGTGCATCAAACACATACAATATATAACCACAGTAATAAAAAATGCTGAGAAGTAGGATCCATGTGTATCTAAGTGTGTGTGTGTATATATAGTGTATATATACATATATATATGATTTGGGCTGATCAGATCAAGTTGGACTGAGTTGGTTCAAGTCTGGGTCAGTTGTTGTCACAGTCAGGAGATAAAATCAGTCATGTGAGGTTTAAGGATTGTTAACGTTGTTGCCAATCGCTCTGATAAAGATTGTTGTTTGATTGTCACAACTGAATAAAACCTGTTTCTTGATTCTTACGGGCGGCGTGGTGCGGACGGTCCCCACGAACGTCTGGTCATTCATACTGATTGCGGTCAAAGTGGCTCCAAGACCGGACCTCTTCTCTTCTGTAGCCTTGCTTTGTTGTTGTAGACTACTAGTCTACTTTTTGAAAACTGATTGACAGCTGCTGCGAGCCAATCATTGCAACGCAGTCTGTGAATCGTTACAAAATGTTGGAGGTGCACGGCTCGGCGCTCAGACCCTCCGCACCCAGGCCGCAATTGTGCAATATCGCCATCCACACCCGTTGACCGCAACAAGCATGAAACAGGTTTAACATGCCACGCACATTAGTGGCACAGTTGTGTGCACAATTAAAATAAAAATAAAACATACTGACTAAAAACATCCATGTCTCTCCATCAACCATTTCACACTTTTTTTCCCCCCTATGTCTCTTTGGCTATTCTGTGCAAATTATTTCATAGATGAGCAATGCTTATAGACAGTAATTGTTCAATAAATGCTAACACTGTTGATTGATTGAGTTCAAATATTCTGTTTTAATATAGATACACAGTAGAACTCATTGTTCTTGGAAGGTTTTGAGGGTTGAAAGGTTTGCAGGGTTGCCTAGAGAGAAGGGTGTGTGCCTCTTTCTGTCTGTCTTGACTGAGAAAATATGTTGGTGCAATCAGTCTTTATATATAGTTTCTAGCCTTCTAGTTCCTGTTCCACTTAAAGGCAACAATATCTCTCTGCCTCTAGCTCATTTTCCTGCACAAGCAAGTTGCAGCAGCGGCCCTCCAGAATGCCCATCAGATAAAGATCTTTACCTGTTTTTACCAGTCCGTTCTTGTCTTCTCCAGGTGGGCAGGGTGTGGCCATCATCCTACAGAGCCCTCATCAGTGCCTTCTCCTGTCTAACACGCCTTGATGACTTCACCTGTGAGTGGATCGGATCCGGATTCTTCTCTGATGTCTTCAAGGTGGGTGGAGATTATTTTCTCTTTTCTTTTCTGGGATTCCTCAGGCTGTTTTCTTGCCTTTCCGTGCTCGACTCTATCTTTCAATCCCTTTGTTCTTCGATCTCATTTTCTATTCATGCCTCCCTCCATCCATCCATCCATCCATCCATCCATCCATCCACCATGGGTGGTTAATAATAGATCACACATTTGACCTCAGGATTGATTTATTTTTCCTGCTACGTGACAAAAGTCATGCTAGTGCTGTTTGTGCAATGGTCAGGATTAACAGTCACCGAAATAAAAGGGAACTTGTTGTGCATGACATTTATATGTCATTAAACCTAAAGTCATTTTCCATTTGATTTGAACGTGTCATGTTGATATGCTTGGTGATTGTTTCTGAGCTATCTTGGTCTTCACTCACTAGTCTTTTCCAGACAGTTCTAGGTCAAGTTAGACTGCTATCACTTCAAAGACATCAGAGTTGTCAGCCCTGTTACTTCGTTTCCCCCGAGGCATGCGAATGGGAGTCACACAAGCATGTTTGGCATTATTAGTTCGGTCGGTTAGGTTAAGTAAAGCCTCTCTTTGAACAAGCATCAGCAGATCAATTTAATTTCTTTTATTTTGTCTTGTTCGCCTTGTTCGGCCACCGTGACTGAGTGAAATGTTGGCATGGCTCAGTTTGGTTTAGATAAGCAGTGTGAAAGGAAACGAGCTGAGTTGCATAGATAGACTGATAGTATTTGATTTTAAGTTGGTTTGTTGTGACTTGTGGATGCACACCACTGTGTACTTGCAAGACTGACCTCTTGTTATGTGAAGGGTCAACACAGAATAAAGTTGACGAGTATGGGGGAAGGGTTGTTGTCTCTCATACATGACCGGAAATAATCTGGTTAATTAAAATAATGGCCTAGAAGGTTTTGGATGACATTATGCCAGGCTCAGTTTCATTTCACAGTATTTGCTGTATCAGATTGCATTATAATTTACAATAGCTTCTATTTTTCTTGTCACTATTGTATGTGTCAATTTCAATATGGTCTCAGCACACAACGATAAGCCATCCGCTATGTAACAGTAGATCTCTTATGGATTGATGTACTGGTTTGAAATTCAGTTTCCATTGTGTCTCTGTGTCAGGCTACATCTTGGGGTTGGGCTGATTGATTATACTGTTGATGGTGTCTGATAGAGCTTCAACAAGTAGTCAACCAATCACAGAAAAATAATCGCCAACTATTTTGATGATCGATTAATTCATAAAGTAATTTTTCATGCAAAAATGGCAGAAAATGCAGTTTTATGTTGAAGCAAAATCGTTTTAACGCCACTAATTTTTTTAAAGCATTAATGCAATTGTTCTTTTGGTAGTTGTTGCGGGCTCAGTTTTAAAGCTAAGATACTGGCATATGAAACTAGAAAAGAAGCTTGTTGCAAAGGAGGTTAAATAACGCTCCAAACTTACGCTAATGTTTGGCGAGGAAAAATTGTCATGGCCATTTTCAAAGGGGTGCCTTGACCTCTGACCTCAAGATATGTGAATGAAAATGGGTTCTATGGGTACCCACGAGTCTCCCCTTTACAGACGTGCCCACTTTATGATAATCACATGCAGTTTGGGGCAACTCATAGTCAAGTCAGCACACTGACACACTGAGTTTGTTTTTGCTAAATGCAGTACCTGTGAGGGTTTCTGGACAATATTTGTCATTGGTTTGTGTTATTAATTGATTTCCAGTAATAAATATATACATTCATTTGCATAAAGCAGCACATTTGCCCACTCCCATGTTGATTAGAGAATTAAATATTTGACAAATCTCCCTTTAAGGTGCATTTTGAACAGATTACAAATGTGTGATTATTTTGTGATTAATGGCGATTAATCATGGGCAATTATGTGATTAATCATTATTAAACAATTTAATCAATTGACAGCCCTAATTTAAAGACACGACCTTGGGAACTGGGACATTTTATAGACCAAACGATTAATTGATTAATCTAGAAAATAATCGGCAGATTAATCATTAACGAAAATAATCATGAGTTTCAGCCCTAGTGTCTGACAGCTATTGGTGCTATTTGAGTGTTGGGATGGCCCAGGCCGATTGGATCAAATCATGGCATATTTTCATAGATTTTTTATCAGCCATATTAATCCTACAATATTAAGTCATTTGTTTATTGTAATCCATTGTGCTCTGGGTATGCCAGCTGTCAGAAACACCCCATTGTAGTCCTGTGTAAACACTGGAGCTTATTCATAACGCACAGCGATGTGAGTGAGTGAACCACAGAGCGCCACAAATAAACAACAGCCTGTTTCAATTAACAATACCCAGCATGTATCAGTGAGTGAAACAAGTATGGCCGCTTTGGATTAAACAGGGGCCACTTTTGCTATTGTGCTGCTGTTTTAAAACTTCATTTAAACCTGAATATTTTTTGTTGGTGCTCTGGTGAAGAGTAGCTGTCTAAACATTGTCCACAACTTTGTGCCACACCATTTACATTCTGACCCTCCTCTCTCCATAGATATTATATAGATTATATAAAACACTATAAGACTATAAACCATTACTCTATACCTTTATTAATATGCTCTACAAGACACCTGCATTTTAGTCAAGACCACTTAAACCGAGACCAAGTCAAGTCCAAGACTAGACCAGTGCCAGTCCCAGTATTGCTGTGTTTAGGTTGTCAGATTTTATTACCAAAGATTTGGCTGACATCTCCGTTAACAATTACAAAAATTTAAAGTTAGAAATGAGTCAACTTATTGGTTGCATTTGAAGCATGAAGTTTTACATCCAATCACAGTAATGTTGTTAAAAAATAAACAAGACAATTCACAGACACAGTAGATTCTGAGACGAGACCGAGACCTTCAAAAAGTGGTCTTGAGACCAAGACCGATCTCGAGCACTACAACACTGCAAGACGCTTTATTAAACTTAAAAAGTCAAACCATTTATTGTTAGGAGAGGAACATTGTCTAGCATATCTTAACCTGTGTAAAACTTTGTGTGCACCGTGCAGCTCTATTATTTAGGAAAATGTTGGCTAATAGTTGGATCATGACTCTGTAATGGCTCCTAGTCAGTATTTATTGATTTAAAACATAAGTGAGGGAAAATAGCTGTAACTCAAAAGAAGCAGCTTTGAACCTGTCTGTCTTTTTTTTTAATCTAAATCTAGGCTGGACCACCTAAGTGCCTATTTTGATCACCTAAACCAAATTAGACTCAAGACTCAAGGAAACAACACATTTCCGTGGACCATGCTTCCCGTGTGCCACCTTAGCTTCTAGTTGAGTAATGGAAATATCTGTTCATACTTTTTTACTCAGAGAGAGAGAGAGAGGAATGCATAGGTAAACAGAGAGAGGAGAGGAAATGGAGCAGAATGATGAAAAGCTTAAAATCAAGGAGGATGACAGACAGAGACGGGAACAAAAAGGCGGTGAAATTAATGGTGACAGAGGTTGAGGCTAAGAGGAGGAGGAACCGGAGGGGAAAAAGCCTCTGATGTCGGAGCGAGCTGGGGTGACTATGATTATTGAAGGGGATGAAAAATGGGGGTTGAAAAGAAGTTTTTGGAGTTTATGGAGTACAGTTGTGGAGAAGAAGATGATTTAGAGGTTTTCTAGAACTTGGGTTTGGGGGGAGGAGGAGAAAAGGGAGAAAAGGGTTTAAAGGACACTGGGGGAATGTTTTCCAGAAATGTGCAGTGGTGAAAAGAGGAGATAGTAGAGAAGTGAGCATGCAAAGACCATAGAGCAGAAAGAAGAAGTTGGTAGTGGGGAAGATGAGGATTAGGGACGACTTGTTTGTTGGAGGCCACAGCGAGGAGGAGAACGAGGGGGATCAGGAATACATGCATGATGGGGGGATGTGAAGAGTGAGGAATGGGGGGTCGGAGGAGGATAGACGGATGTGGGGGAGGAGGCCTTCGGAGGAGTGGCCATCTGTTGTTTCTGCTGTCCTGCGGTGGAGACTGTCGGCTCTTATAGCCAGGCCCCTTCCTTTGAACTAGAACAGAGCGATTTTTGTGTCTGTATGTATGAGACAGAGAGAGAGAGGAGCATACACAGAGAAAACTCCCATAATCTGAATCAAATTCCATGATTTGTTCTGCTTTTTCTGCTATGTATAGATAATGTTGATAACTTTGCATTTCGCAGAGATGTCTCCAAATACAGAAATTGACATTACCGACAGTTTTGTCCATTGACTTTCATTGCTATTCCTCCCTATATAATCCATATTGTCCCATCTGTCCATTCCCTTTCCTGCTGTAAGTAAGTGATACTGCCCATCCATTGTGTCACCAGTGTACCGTGGCTGTGATGATGGAAGAGAGTCACTGTTAGAAGATGATAATTTATAAAGCTGCTAACTGCTGTAGTGAATAGGACTTACAGTCTCTCTGGCAGCGGTGGAATGTAACTATTAGGTACATTTACGAAGTACTTCAGTGCAAATTCAAGGTATTTGTACATGCAACTTTATACTTCTACTCCCCTACATCTCAGAGGCAAATAGTGTACTTTTAACTTTGAACTACATTTCTCTGACAGTAGGGTTGCATAATTAATCGAAATTTTATCAAAATCGCAATATGGCCTCCTGAAACTTTCAAATCGCAGGAGGCGCAATATTTGTTAAAGGCGAAATGTGTGTCAAAATACCATTTTAAATTAAATATTGTGGTGCTGCAGAGATGTCCTGGCCTGAACACTATATTATACAGACTTAACATCTTTGTTTGGTACAGATCCCCACAAATATCACCATAATATACACCATATACCTCTAATATCGCAAATCATATTGCAAATGCAATTAGATATTTTTTTAAAAATCATTCAGCCCTATCTGACAGCTTTAGTTAGTTTTCATATTACATTTTTTCATACCCTTTCTGTCCATTGAAAACCACGTCTTTCAAAATGTAGTGATTTTGAATTTGAATGTTTCTGATAAACTGAGGTGTAGGAGTTCAAATTAGCACAACCGTAAACATCTACAGCAGTAAAATGCAACATACACAGTAATGCAGCAGTAATATCAATCCAAAAATATCATATATAAATAAAACACTGACAGTGAACATTTTACTTCACAATGAGTACTTTTTCTTTTCATACTTGAAGTACATTTTGCTGATAATACTTACAAACTTTTACTTAAGTAAGGTTTTGAATGCCGGACTTTTACTTGTAATTGAGTATTTTCATAGTGTGGTATTAGTACTTTTACTTAAGTAAAGGATCTGAGTACTTCTTCCACCACTGCTCTCTGGTAACATATTTCAATAGATAAAAAGAGTTTCCTAGCCTGAACTGCTGTCCTCTGAGAGAGCAATGATTACCCCAGAAAAATGTGGGCTATCTGAATTATGTTCCACCATTTTTTGTTGAGGGATACATAATTAATCATGTCTAATCATATATTATCATTTTTGTTTTCCACAACTAAACATTAGCACATTAGCAGCACTGACACCTCCCCATTTTATACATCATGTCCGGTGTGGTTTAAAATAGTCCAGGTGTTGATGTATAATGTCAAACATGCAGCAGCATAGATGTGACCATGCTGTACCTGTAAAGTGACAGTAAGCAGCTCTGTTTTGCATGTATGTGTGATGCTTTCTATTGAGCTCTTGATAATGTTTGAATAGGCTCTTTGTTGCTGAAGACTTTCTACCTGTAGATACAGTTTAGTCTTTCAGACTATTACATTAAAACCTGCATCATGGTCTGGTTATGTTTCTGAGGTCAGGAAGTGAGTTAGCAAGTGTCTGCAGCACCTCCTGACTCATTTGATGTGCTGCCATCTGCGGTTTGCAGTTTGATATTTCCTATTTGCATGCATATGAGTGTATTCAAAAGAAACCAAATTCTTGGTAATTAATGCACTGCGTTGTGGTGTCTCTGAAACCTGCGGTGTGAAGGTCACTTTACTATTTAAATGGCTGTGAAGTGATAGGGGCAATGAATAGATGTGCAACATGGGGCTTCCTGTCTTTAATAGTAACCAACATTTATAGCAGCAAAAGAATCTCATTTGTGTTTGCTTCATTAGAGAGATTAAATGTGTTAAGTGCTCTTTCAGAAGCTTTTTCACTCTGTTAAATGGACTGCAGTTATTTTTGGGAAGCAAATGGAATTAGTTGGAATTGGAATTACTCCAAATTTTTATCCTTGAATTTATAATTCACTCTTGAACACATGACACTGCTTGTTCTTAGTCAGGAGGGATGTACACTATCATTAAGACACATTAGTTTTTTTTAGTTTTTTTATTTAGCTTCATTTTCTTTGTTGGTTTTGTCTTTTAAGGCTCAATCTTGAAACCCATTACCAACATATCACCTTCTGTTCATAGAACTGGTCGATACTTGGAAGTTACTGCAACCAAGCAATGTTTACGTATATATCTTTTTTTGTAATAAACTGTGATCACAATTATTATTCAGTGATATTAATAGTCTCTGAAGATTTGAGAAACAGAACTATTTTACTTCTCTTGTTGTAGCCACATGTGTACTGTTTTAAACTTCAGCAGGAAGAGCTTTTGTTGTTGTCTTCATGCCGTGACCTGTCCACCGTGTTTGCTTGCCTTCCACCCAAGGCATGTTGGGATAGGCTCCAGCCACCCATGGATGGATGGATGGATCGATAGATGGATGGATGGTGATGCTGCCACCATCTAACAATTAGATGGAAACTAAAATATCGATGCACAATAATACAAAATTGATTGTGCAGCTCTGGATTGACACATCTACTTTGTCATGGCTGGACAGCAGTGGCTGACCTCATTTCAGTTCCCTTTTATGAGCTGACTTCCTTTTCTGCTTCCTCTGTTTTTTTGCTGCATGAGGCAAATATATATATATTTTTACCAATATCCAAGAGTTGCAAGCTGTTCAAAGCCTACCATTAGTGACCCAAAATTAAAATGATTAAAAAATGTTCAACATGTTGAAATGTGCCATCATTTGACTGTTTTGCAGGTACGTCATCGAGCTTCAAACCAAGTTATGGCTCTGAAGATGAACAAGCTCAGCAGCAACAGAGCTAACATGTTGAGAGAGGTCCAGCTAATGAACCGGCTTTCCCATCCATTCATACTGAGGTTGGTAACCGAATAATTGACTAACTTATTATATGCAAAGGGGATTACTAAAAATGTGCAGATGTATTTAGAAAATGTTTTAATTTCAAGCTCATTCTATGGGAACAAACCGTCAGAAACCAATTTAAAAGCCACATTAATGTAGCTTTTAAAACAAAGCAAGCAAAAATATATTATATAATATTTTCCTTTTTGTTGTTCTACTTGATTATTGTATTATCATAAATACATCAGCTACTTTGTCAAATGTGATTGGCCCCGGTGTAAAAAACTGATTATTGGTTAAAAGTGGTTATCCAAATGGCCTGCTGTGTGTTACTTCATTGCAACAGATTCAACAGTAAGATGCTGGTAATAATTTGGAATGAGCATGCTTTGATGAATTCACAGTAGGTTTATTTTAAGGCTTAAGAGTTTCGGTCACTCAATGACTAATAATAAGTTAAGTGTAAATTTTCATCAGTTCCGCACAAATTACGTTACACATTGTATTAGTCATTTCTTATAACACCTGCCACTTTTGGTCATTAGACATATATTATATTAGTGTCTGCCTCTATCTCTGCGTCTCTCTTCTCTCACTTGCTCATCATGAGTCTGTGGTTGTGACCTGTTTCCTTTGGGGTTAGCTAGAAACTGTGTCAAACACAGAGCCTATTAACAATGGATTTTCTAAACTGCCAGCACCTGTTAGAGCTGCAGCAGCTGCCTAGAGGCAAAAAGCAAGGAGGACCCTTTCTGTCACAAGGGAACAGGACAAGGCGATGAACAATCAGGTTAATTTTTTAGAGATTTCCAGTCAATGATTGGCCAGACTAAATGGGCAGAGCATGATATTGTGTAAGCCCCTTACGCCTGACTCTCTGGTCCTGAAGTGACGACCTTTTAGACAGTTTGTAGAGTATTTTTGTGAGTTGACCAGTCGCAGTAATGCGGAGGTGGGACTTCATGCAGTGCATACAGCCGATACCCAAAGCACAGGCACTCAAAATATGACAAAACCTAAACTAGTGGAAGATGCAACATTGTGTATTTTATATCTTTATTGATTTTAACAACTTAACACAGATGTACATAGACATATACACATACCAGTATGTGTATATATCCATACACAAATGCACAAAAATACAGGACACCTGAACAAAATCTCCAGTACAGCCACCAAAGATTTAACACACCCAAAATCCACCCGCAAATAAAATTAATACAAAAAAATAAAAATAAATAAAAAATAGGGGTATGTAAGGTCAAATCGAATAGGGTGATACACCTCAGTGCATATATTGTAAATAGAAAATGGATTTGGACGTTGCAGAGGGCTACTCTCAGTCCATCCCTTCATGTTTCCATCATATGGGCGAAGTCTGTCCTCTCTAGAAAACATAAACAGTGTGTATTTATTTTATTTTTGGGAAGCTGTGACTATTATATGAGGTAAACAACACTTGCATGCATTAAGTAATTGAGCTTCTGATATTGTAAGCTTTAAATGCAATTTAAATAGTGTTTTCCAGAATGCATAATAGTATGAACAAGCCTTTTGACAGCAGTAATATGCACATGCATTGAATGTGAAGGACCTTTTTGGTCTCTCTAATTTAAGATTCTTGTCTTAAATTGTCCTTTGTGTTATTGGTCTGGTGTGAATGTAAAATCCTCTCCCTGTCATTTTATTACTTTTTACAAGAACTGAGCACATTACCCCTGTTCTTAATTCTTTACACTGGCTACTAGTTATTTATTGAATAGTTTTAACCAGTTAACAGCCTTGGAACAAAATATATTTCTGATATGATTGAGAAATATAAACCATGTAGGTGTCTTAGATCTTTAGGAAGCAGTTAGCTAGTAGTGTGTTGAGTCAGAACCAAACAAACAAACAATCTGCGCACAGATAGAACCAGCTTCCTGATGATCTTAAAGGCACCCCAACTTTAGCCACTCTCAAATGTAAATGAAAAATTCCCCTGATCTCCTGTGGCTTTAGTTTAGTTTAATGTCTCTACTGCATTTTATGTCCTTTATTGAATTTAGGGAAACTTATTGTATTGTATTTTATTCATATATTTACCCTTTTTATTGTGTTTTTAAATGTTGTTCTAATGCACTTATTCCCCTTCTGTAAAGCACTTTGAACTGCCTCTATTTAAAAGGTGCTATACAAATAAACGTGCCTTGCCTTGCGTTTATGACAGGAAAAGGATAAGTCACTAGACTAAATAAAACTTTACGAGAATTCGAATGACTACAATACCCCAGAATAGTATTGTTGTTCACGTTTTTTATAGTAAACACTTTCTGTAAAGTTCACATTCTGCTCTGGGCCCCTGGGTGGGAGAGTGTGTTTATGAACGTGCACATACATGCATATGTGTGTGTGTGTGTGTGCAGTATCTTTTACAATGCCATCTTTGTTGAGCCGTGTGGATTGTGTGAGTGTGTCTGTGTGTTAACGAGCAGACACTGAGGGGCTCATTGTTAGCTAAAACCCAACAAGGACCCACAAATTTGACCTTTTCATTGCCTTTCAGAATTACGAGGCCTTCAGCGCTGCTCGTGAACAAAGTTGGTTCATATGTTGCTCTGCACACACACATTGTTTCACTTTTAGTTGAAGGGGTGCATGGACCCTTTAAGGATGTTTTCCAACCTCTTGGGCTTAAAAACGCACAAAAAAATGCATTGTCAGGAAGCTAAAACAAGGCCTTTTCTCTAACAACACATCCAGTGTGTCAGAGTGATGGAGAAACACACACAAACAAGCGAATAAGCAGTCTAGAAGATTCTGCTTGTGTTTATTAAGAATGTATAAATTGATGGGCTTTGTAGAGGGAGAAATGGATGGAATGCAGGTGAAGCATCTGAGCTGTTATTATCCCCCTGTTAACAGACAGTCTCGTTATCACTTGTCTGGTCTTGCCTGCTGGTATCTTAATCTTTTCTCAGCTATTCTTCCTGCTTTCTCTGTTTACTCACATCAGAGAAGGTCATGCAAGTGTTTCGTTATGACATTATTTTCATTTATGTGACCCTGTAGACTGTAGAGCAGGGGCTTGAACAAAGAGAAACTAAAAGTATGAATGTATGTATTGTGACGAAAAGTAAGACATGTCTGTGTGTCAGCTTCAATACTCTGATAATTCCTATCAAATTCTAACAAATGTCCTTGTGTTATCTCAAAGATGAAATCATGATATTATGAGAACTTCATCTTGCATATCTTTTGTGGTTTTGCAGGTTCAAGGGAGTGTGTATCCACGAGGGCCAGCTCCACGCTCTGACAGAGGTAGGAAAACACGCCTTTTCACATTAAAGCTTGTATACAAATGTACAACATGTGAGATCAAAGCGTCTCAACCAGGCGGCAACCTCCTGTTCGGAAAAGTGAAACCAATGCTGAAGTGCCTTAAACCTGCATTCTTTCTAACAGCCAGCAGGGGGCGACTCCTCTGGTTGCAAAAAGAAGTCTGATTGTATAGAAGTCGATGAGAAAATGAGCCTACTTCTCACTTGATTTATTACCTCAGTAAACATCGTAAACATGAGTTTATGGTCTCAATCGCTAGTTTCAAGTCTTCTTCAATACAGCATGATGTTCATTTCGTAAATTATGGTCCCATTTAGAGTCAAATAGACCATAAAGCAGGGGATGCTTTAGGGCGTGGCTACCTTGTGATTTACAGGTCGCTACCACGGCGTTGTCCGGTCTGGGAGTTGTCCGTGTTTTTGTCTTTAACCCTTTCACTGTGTGTTTTCAGTTCATGGAAGTTAATCATAACCTTTTTGGTCGCCTATAAATGTCTTATTCATCGTTCGGTTGTACTTAGCTCCACCCTCTCGTGTCACTTCTGGTTGCCTAAAACCAAGATGCCGATTGCCTAAATGCCGAAAAAAACATAGTCCGCAAACCAATGGGTGACGTCAAGGTGACTACGTCCAGTTCTTATATAAAGTCTATGGTCTCTTTTAATGAAAGGTAGTGTACTGGTGTGCCTATGTTGTAGTGCTTCTTGTGAACTGATACACCAATATGTTTGTAAATGTTCCTACTATTTTCAGGTGAACATCACGTCATCAATGAACACAACACAGAAGCACGCTGGTCTGTAATTGTGGAAAAGCAAATGAACAGAATGTTCTTAAGTAACTATAACACTTATGCTGGGTGTTTGTTTGTTTGTGTGTGTGTGAGAGAGAAAGAGGGAGGGATAATTTGATACTGGCAGCTAATAAAATTCTCCAGAGATGCTTGATGTGAGGACATACACCATTAAAGTTACAGTGAGCAATATTTTCAGGCTGCACAAAGCCTATATTTAACCTGTGTTGTGTGTGTGTGTGTGTGTGTGTGTGTGTGTGTGTGTGTGTGTGTGTGTGTGTGTGTGTGTGTGTGTGTGTGTGTGTGTGTGTGAGAGAGAGAGAGAGGGACATATAATTGTGTGTTTGTGGTAATCATTAATTAGTCACGGAAAATGCTTGATAAGCAGTTGATATATTTATCTCCTTAATGAAAAAGCTGGTTGTGCAGAAGGTCAGGCCTAATTCTCCTTATCTGGAAGAGAAGTGAGAGGTACAAAGTGCTAATATAACCTTAATCTAATTAATATGGTATTCCTGTTGTTGCTACTTCTACACTTACAAAGTTAGTTTTGGTTTTCTTTAGTTTTTTGCTGAGCCGATGTGATGCAGATGCACTTTCAGAATGTAAAACTTGATATTTGTGACAGCCTTTGTGAGGATGTAGCATTGAGCTTCTGCCAGGATTTTTGCAATAATTAATATGTGATTAATACAACTTCTCAAGACCACAGGTAAAATTGAAAACCACTAGTCTGAAAAACTGTCTGCAAATATTCTTCATTTATTGGCAGGGCATTTTCAGGACATTGGAAACAATGCTAAATGATGGATTTTTAATAAAATAAAGGAGAATTTCTGGTAGAGCTGAAATAATTAGTTGATAAATTTGATTAAAGTTGATCTCCAAAATTAATCAGCAATTATTTTGATCATCGATTAAATGGTTAAAAAAAAAGTTAAACGTTTGCTGGTCACAGCTTGTTGAATGTGAGAAATTACTGATTTCCCTTCTTTATAAAAAGTAAACAATGTTTCTTTGAGTTTTGGAAAAAAAAGCAATATGAAGACGTCACTTTTGAGCTCTTGAAAATGTGTGATGGGTATTTTCATTAATTATTTTCTGCCTCATTATGGACGAAAAGATTAATTGAGAAAATAATCAGCAGATAATTTAAATAATCGTTAGTTGCAGCTCTAACTTCTTGCTATGTCCCCATGTTGTTGATGCACAACTTCTAGCTTATTCAAGAATGGTAACATCCGACGTGGGATGACAGTTTTATGTCCTGTGGTCATTGTATTCACATATAAACTGCACACAAACACACATTCATGACAGATGCACACATGTACATGTACATACATTCACACACATACACTTCAACAGTTGAACCAGGGGCTTAAGATGCATCTCTGTAAACACTTTTGTGTTGCAAATACATGTAAATGTGGACAGATAGTACAAAAAACACGATTCATCCCACTCTGAAGAAAGCATGCACTGTTAAAGATGCTTCCAGGCGCACACACACATGTACGTGATTATACTGTTGCGTTGCTCTGTGAATGCGCTCATTGTGGCCTTGACAAACAAAGACGAACACCAACTTTCTGCAGTTGCATAAGAGAACACATTTTAAGATGCCAGATACACACACACACACTTCCTATACTGTAGTTGCAAAGTGAATCCATGCATTGCAAGGCACACATATGAATATACATACACGCTCACTGCGGTAGGTCTTGTTTTCCTGCTGCAGGGTAAACAGATCCTGTTGTGTCGTGTCAGGACCAAACTGCATTCTCAGACCTTGGTAGCGGGCTCTTGCTGTTTTGTTACCTGACCCCCACTATGAGGCCGTGCTCTGAGGAAATGGAGAATTAAGTTACTGCATGGCCCTGAGCTACCTCGAGAAACTCGCTGTTTCTGACGCATGCAAATCCACAGACAACTGCAAATGAAACAAATAACAGGCAAAAGAGAAGTGCTTGATGAAGTACTTTTCACTGTTGTGAACACATTTATAGCAGCCAAATAAATGCAATATCACAGCTAAAATGGCTGAAAATGGCCATGCCAGTCGCCTCCGTCGCAATAAGCTAGTATGACATAATTGGTACCAATGGATTCCTTAGTTTCTTTCTAATTTGATATCAGTATCCTATTCACTCTAGCTTTAAATCTGAGCCCGCTACAACCTCCGAAATCGTAAGTTGCGTTAAAGAAATTAGTGGCGTTAAAACAAATTTGAGTTAACGTTGTCGTGTTAACTTTGACAGCCCTATTAAAAACATAATATAAAACATAGTTAATGTAAATGTTGCTGCTTTTTAATGTGGTGAAACATTATTAAAAACACACAATAAATGAACAATATTATGATACATTTTAAAGCATCATTTGCCCGTCTTCAAGGTGATGTCACCCACTTCGGGACCCACTGATCTAGAGCATCAAGCCTTGTTTTGTCTCTGCTGAATCTCAATCTAATGCACCTTATAGGAAATGCTTCTGCAATCATAATCTGGGCTAATGGTAATTCATGACCCATGGCAGGATTATGCGGCTGTTTGAAGCTGAAGCAAACAAGGATCCTTTTGTTTGAGTCTTTCCGGGGTTTTAACCTGAGACAGACAGTGTAGCAGAACAATTTCCACAACGGTATGTTTCTCATTTCCTTAGCATTCTACACAATCATGGTGAGGCACATTTATGGCTCAAACATGTGCTATGTCAAGTAATTATTACTGTGGTATATCAGTAACTAGACAAATAGGATAAAGTAAATTCCAGCAGAAAATACCATGCCCGAATAAGAGGCTTTTTTTACTTCCATTCAGTTACTTTTAGTTGACACAGCAGGTGCACTCTTTTGCTAAACCATGTGATTTGTATTTTGGACCTGAAACACTTTGCTCTCGCTGCATATTCTGTCAGTGTGAGAATAAAATCTTAATCTTAAATGAGATGATAAGGGAATGAAGTTGGATTAGTCTGAGTTTTAATTGTCTCCAGTGGAGTTTTCCCCTGTTATATCCCTCCCAATCAGGCAGACAACAGATGTTGAACTCTGTGGCTACTGAGGAATTTGCTGGACAAATACTGTAATCCTCTGACGTCTTGAATTGGGGTGTGTGTGTGTGTGTGTGTGTGTGTGTGTGTGTGTGTGTGTGTGTGTGTGTGTGTGTGTGTGTGTGTGTGTGTGTGTGTGTGTGTGTGTGTGTGTGTGTGTGTGTGTGTGTGTGTGTGTGTGTGTGTGTGTGTCAGGACATTTGATGGTATAAGACTGCAGGAAGCACAACATTTTGGGGTCCGTTAAAGCATTGCTTTTCTCTTTTATTACACAGGGCTCACCTTTTGAAAGTGCTTTTGGTTGCCCAAACTGAAAATATGGTTGCCAGTTTGGTCACCTTATGTTTTGAATAATTAAGAGACTATGCAGTTATATGTCTGATAAGTTATGAAAATGAATGAAATGTATACATGTTGAGTATGTTATACATGCTTTGCAGTATAATTTTCTGTCCAGCTCAAAGATGCCGGGATACTTCGCCTCCCGTGACTTCTCAAATTTCCTTTTTGTTTTTCGTTCAGGTTCATCCGGTTCTTTGTCAATTGAATCAATTTGCTTATTCATTTGTGATGTAGACGGGTTAGTCCAACTTTTTCGCCCCACAGTCAAACAACTTAATTTGCTTTGCCATTGTCTCTAAAACAGATGCCTGTGCGCATGTGAGTAAATGCACCAAGGCATGTGCAGCGTTGTCACATGCAGCATTGTCTAGTTCCGGTTCTGACTGTAACAGCAATATTTAACTATCACTAATGCAACAAATATTTTAAGAGTATTTATTTTGGGGTGCACATTTTGCTGTTTGCCAGCCCTACTTTTATATGTTAAAAAGGGTGGCAACCAAAGGCGAAAAATTGGGTGCCAATTTCTCAAAATGGTTGCCAATGGCAACCTGGCAACCCTTACTGTCGAGCCCTGTTACATGAGTCGTCAGACTTTTTTGGCATTTCAAAATGATAGCAATAAATCCCTTTGCCAGTACCTTTTGAGCTCTAATAGACAATTTTATCTGAACTATTGATTAGGATCTGAAATGAAATAAAAAAGGCATGAAATTGACATGAAGATGATTCATGTGTGGTGGAATATTTTTAATGAATGCTTCACTGTATTTTTACTTAAACTATAATTTATTTAAACAGAGTCCTAGGCTGAAGAACTGGTTCAGCGTTGGCCTAAATGTTGCAGGATGTAGATCATATGTGAGACATCACAATTCTTATCTTCATTCTAGCAAAAATATTTACTGACATTGAGTGATCTGTATCGAGTTTAACTTGGAGTGCAAAGCAGGTTTTCCATATTAGTGATCCTGGGCTCTAATCCAAAGTGAATCTATTTGGCATCAAGCCAGTTATAATTTTCAATTTTTTATACTTTAAATGAAATACCAAATGTATAAGGATACCCTCTTTTAAGATGCCACTGATTGAAAACTCAATTCAGTTAGTATCTTTTGATGTCACCATTTTCCTTTTGAAGCTGAACCATCACAGCACTTAAGATGTAAGTGTTCTAGATAGATCGTATGACTCGAGATGTGACCCTGCATTCAGCTGGAAAAGTCACACACAGCTTAGGGGAAATAATGTAATTTGTTGTAGGAATGCAGCTCATTGAGTTGAAAGAACACTGTCTGATATTATAATAGTTTTGGTCGGGTTATTTACCAATTTACCAAGAACAATTCATACATAGTTTTACAATCACTGTAAAAATATGCTATTATCAGAAAATTCAAATTAACTGACCAGAAGAAAAGATAAGATATACTTTATTGTCCAACAGGGACATTTGTCTTGGACTCCACGTCGCTGCATCACACAACACACTTGCCAACAACGTCACAATGCACATACACGCATAGGACATAGATCATACATACATATTACATACATACACTCATGCATAAACATGCTTAATTTCCCATGTTGAGTGTGAAACATTAGTTCTTTAAAATAAAAATAATTTTAAATAATAAAACCAGGTATAATCAAACCAGGTAATAAATAATCATGAATATATGCAATATATTAGTACCCAAAAAAATCATGGAATGGATGGAATGAATTAATTTTTGTACCAGTTTAGTCTGCAAATTGATATTCTGAAGGCTAAAACAAAAAAAGAAGACCAGTTTATTTAATTGCGTGAAGAAGTAGGGACCTCCTCCCCTCAACATCAGCCCCCCTTATGACCTAATTCTGAGGCTGTCAGTCATACCGATAACTACAGCTAAACCAGACCACCTCTTTATCCCATCTCAGCTCTATCTAGTTAACCACTGTTGTTCGTGATATATGTGACATGGGATTAGTGTGTCTGTGTGTTTGCATGCAAGCAGCAAGGTCAGATGAGTTATTCTGGATCAAAGCTGACAGACACAGTGAAGGACCCTGGATACTTTTAAACCCACTGAGCTGATTTGTCCTCTCGGCTGCCCACTCTTCAGCCTGATCAGACGGTCCACATGCATGCATGCATGTACGAAACTAGCAGCTCTGTCAGCCAGTTGAACAAGCTGCCAGATTTTATTCAGCCAATTGCTCGATACACTAGCTTGCCTCCAGGCCAGCAGGCGGGCCGTCTGTAACCCAAACAACCCACCAGTCATCCACTCTGTGAGCCAGCTGGATTAGCAGTTGGTTTGTGTAATGTAATTAGTCCGTTACCTTGATGTAGTTTAAGTGTGTCACCAGTTGACCATTTTTAAGCCAGCTAACCAGTCTGTTGTTTCTGTCACTGGCAGCAGAGAGTGTTACATTGCTATGATTGGAGTATTCACACTACATTTACTAGCCTACATCTCACATTTAATTCCTGTGAAAGGTGGTTTGACATCTCCCCGGCTCACTAATACAATGGCTATATGGAGTCAAACGAGAACATTGTGCTACTCAGAGCACATGAAGAACATTTAATGTTTGTAATCAAGTATTGTTTGGCAAATTATGTGAAATTTCTTCAATCCATATATTCTGAAGCCCATAATTTGGCCATTTCTTTGTGTTTTTTCTTTTTTGGACAATATATTTATTCGTTTTTTTTTTTCATTTTTACAACAAGTAGAAGATGGATACATTATGGAGAAAAGAAAGTACAAAAGACCAAACAACAGAACCAAGCAAACCCCACAGAGTGAAACACATAATGTCTGTTAACTTAATAACATGCCATCAGAAATTAAATTTCAAACAATTTCTTAGATGCATTTGTTGGCCTATCACCATTCTTTTTTTTAATTATTAGAAATTGAAAACTAAACTTGTATAATATACATTCCAGTAAAATGTAATAGTTTGTGTTTCCTTCCTTGTGTGTTAATGTTTTGTTACTTATTTATTCTTGTCTCTCTTTCTCCAGTACATTAATGGTGGAAACCTGGAGCAGCTTATAGACAGCAACAAACACCTGAGTTGGTCCACCAGGGTGAAACTGGCCTGTGAGATCGCCAGCGGCCTGGCCTATTTGCACTCCAAAGGCATATTCCACCGGGACCTCACCTCCAAGGTTAGCTAGACGGGCTAATTGGTCATTAAGAGGAGAACACAGCTGAAAATAGAACTGCAGGCCATCATGTGGCCCCTGTATTTCCTGTAGATGTGTATATTATTCAATCTCCATTAGATTAGATTTGTTATTCATTCACATAAATTTAACATATAGTATTTTTGGTTTAGAGACCCACATATAGGCCTGTTTCACTCACTCACTAGAAAGGAATACAGCAAGTGACAGGAGGAGACTTTATTAGTTCAGAAAGTTTTTTTATGACTCTTCCTTTGACTTCAGCTAATATTAGTGTTTGGTCCCAGGATAACGCAGCAACCTCTGTACATAAGACTTATATTGAGATGTCAGATGTCAAATGTTAAAGATTGTTCGGTGTCTTGTCAACAATTATCAGCGCTTTAACTCCTAGACCTGTTAACCTCTCTGTAAAGAACACAATGTCACAGTCAGATGTGATAATCTGCACCAGGCAGCTTCTAGTCTTCCAGCTTGACCCAGAGCCATGTATGTTGGTATGGAGCTGGCTGGGATCAGGGACAGTATGCACTCTGCTGTAAACTAATATCATATCCATTGCCTGTCTAAGCTTACAGTTATTCATCTGTACAATAATAAATAAGTGCATAGAGAAGTTTAAAGCTCTAAACCTTTCAGCATATTGTAATTCAAGTGGTACCTCAGGGTAGGCAGTTTTCTGGAAATGGCCCAAAAAAACGCCTGAAATTGGAAATACAGCCTTCATCCTGCAGCTGTCCTCTCTCTGTCTTAAGCCCCTCCCACCAGACGAGCACAGGCAAATGCACGCGCTTCATGCAGTAATCAGTACGAGTAGTCATTCATTTTTCAAACATCATCCTGATTGTCATTGTGATCCTGATGCCGTTATATAGCGGCATTTCTATGAGGAGTGTCCTCTTGTTTTCGTTGCAGACTTGTGGGTCTGTAAAGCCCTTTGAGATGACATACTGTGATCCGAGGCTCTAGTGAGCTATTATATCGGCGAAGTAGTAAAATACTACTAATAATAACTTTATTTATATAGAACCTTTCAAAACAAAGTTACGAAGTGCTTTACAATAAAAGTAATTAACATCCAGAACTTAAGATCTAAGCTAGATAAGATCATATAAATAGTTACAACAATGCGCCATCAGTTAAGAAAAAGCCATAATATAAATGTGAGTCTTAAGAAGAGATTTAAAGGAAGATACTGAGTTTGCCTGCCTGAGATCCTCAGCCAGGGAGTTCCAAGCTGAGGGGCCCGGACAGCAAAAGCCCGGTCACCTTTGTTGACAAGTTTGGATTTTGGAACCATTAGTAGGGCCCTGCCAGAGGATCTCAAGCATCGATCAGGCTCATAGGGAGTCAGCAAATCACAGATATAGGCAGGAGCCAGACCTTTCAAGAATTTAAAAACAAGCAGTAAAGTCTTAAAATCAATTCTAAAACTCACAGGTAACCAGTGAAGGGCAGAAAGGATTGGTGTGATGTGGTCGCTTCTCTTAGTACGTGTTGAAATGGCCTGTGATTGGCCAAAGTCTCCCGTCACAGGCTAGATTTTCTAAAGCCTGAAAACAGAGCCACGAGGAGGTGCAGAAGTTTAGTTTACTCTCAGAACACTTGAATTACAATATGCTGAAAGGTTATTATGCAATTTTTGCCCAATGATGCCAAAAATATACTTCCTACCACTGCATTAAGTGAAACCTGTTATAGAAGTTTTGCAGTTGACTCTGAGGGTTAAATAGTGTGGTCACAGTCTCTCAGATTGTAGTTCCTCAAATTAATTCAACGTCCATTATTTTATGGTTCATACCTCAGTCATGAAGCTCAATGGACAAAGCAACTTTCTTTCTTTTTTATATTCTAATTATTATTATTATATTATTATGTACTTGTTCAAAGCTCTCTCTCCTTCCAACTGCAACTTTATCCTATGGTTTAGAGATTATACTGTGTTTTTATAAAGCTAAATGTAGATATAAGTTATAAATTCTGTTTAAGAAAGGCCCAGGAATAAGACTATGACGCAGAGATATAAAGGGCAAGGTGACAGTTTAATGAATATGTACTGTACACTGAAGCAGCATGGTACAGTACGCTACTCAACTCAGTATCCGTGGCTACCAAGTGTCAGTTTATTAACTCTCATGTTACACAGGGTTGGGCTAGAGAATGAAGTGCATGTGCCGTTTCAACATACGGTAACAGTACATTTACAGATAGTTCCGTTTAGGGTGAAGAGGAAGAATCCAAACTTCATAGCAATGCATCTTTAAAAGTTCTGTTAATTCCCTTTTTGTGATGTACAGAGAATGAGAATGAAAATAATACTGAACGGTTAAGTTCAATCAGGAAGTGGAGGTTTGGCTGATATTTCTATGCCGCGAAATGTGTTTTTTTAATCCCCCAGTGTCATTAACTTCCTCAACTAAACGTGAGAAAATAATGATAATGGTTTTCTGTGTTCACAGAACTGCCTGATCAAATGTGATGACAGCGGCTACACGGCGGTGGTGGGAGACTTTGGTCTGGCAGAAAAGATTCCCACCAATCTGTAAGGAGTTCTCTGTTTCAAATATTTTTATTGAGCCAAAGAAGATTATACATACAGTATATTGTATGCTCTTTTCCATTTATATGAAAGAATTATACCATTATATTCATGTATATTATTCACAGATGATATAAAAGATAGAGGGTTGTATTTTGAGATTGGAATAGTATCAAAAATAAGCAAATTCAAAAGAGAAAGATATTCAAAAATTGAAAATAAAAGTAATAAATAATCAAATTAAACAAAAAATGACAAAGATAAAATAAACATACAAAATAAAAGAGACATGAAATAAATCAATAGGGAAAGGGAATAGCTGTGCATGCTGGGGGGGCGAGGCCATTTTTGGAGGGTAGCATACGAAGCTACGGTAGCTGTCATTATCTGTCACCGGTCTATCTCTCATCTGTCAATCTTTCATCAACAGAAATGTATAAAGTATGTGCAAAAGACTAATGCCCATATAAAGAGAAGGTGACCGAGGTAAAGGGGCAATATATTACAAAATTGAAGTTAGTAAATATCGATTCTTACGAATTAGGAGGACCTTCACAGCTTGCCACCCATTACCGTCACTAAGTTAATCAACAATTCAAAATATGTAAATCTTTGGAGGCCGATGTCCAATTTACAAATGGGTATATGACCTTCAGGTCTACAAGCCAAATACCAACTACACAATCATCTGAACATAGATAAGCTAGCTAATGTTATGCCAACTGATTACTAACAAAACGTCGGCTAATCATGCATAATTAATCTACTGGTGTCTTGCAAAATGAATCCCGTAACGTTAGCCTGCCTTTGTGTCTGACTGTATACTATATATACTACAATTTGGCTTTTGAATTCACTGTGCAGTGTTTTCTGTTGTAGTTCAACAGGGTTTTTTTGACACTTACAGTAAACAGCCAGCGGATGGCACTCTTACCTTTGACCCTCCAAAAATGGCCGACTTGCTGTTGATGACGTAACATTCCCACTCCCTTACTGCTCTACATAAATATACCTAGTCCTAGATCTTTATTAGGAATTACAAAAGGACTGACTACCTTACTTAATTAATGCACTATTCATTGAATATAATGAATGTGTAGTGTGAAAGGGGCTGTCACCCGACTCTAGCTTGACAGAGCTTTGTAGCCTCTTTGAGCAAACTGTTTTGATTTTTAATGGCAGAGTTATTCTGTGGTTGAGTCTCAGCTGTTGGGTTGTACACAAATCCATATCCCTGCCAATCACCAGATGATAAACAGACAGCTAATGAGCGGCTGAAAAACAAAGCATTTAGCAATTAAAGCCCCAGATATTTGTTTCAGAATACCAGAGCTAAAAGAAGAGTGAATATTGGACTTTTTAGGTGGTGAAACCCATCTCCAACTGAGTGCTAATGTTGTTCTATGTCTGCTTGATGTGTGACTAGCAAGTTGTTTGTTCATATGTTAGCAATAACAACTGAACAATCCAGTGATGTGGTGGTACAGTAGCTGTGTCCTTTTAGCTTGTTTTGATGTTTTTTCTGCCCCCTAGTGACCAAAAATGTCACCAGGCTTCATCGGCAAAACCATTAGGCCATTTTTGTAGCTCCAAAACAGAAATACTTACATGATAACTCTAATGTTTTAGTATATGTGACATAACGGACTGGGTTAATGTATCTGTTACAATAGGTCTATTTTGCCCTAACCTAATTTTTTATTAATTATTCACCATTAGGACCTTGTTATAGTTGCATTGCCCCTCGTTTTACACCAGGAGTTAATCTTCTCATTGACACTTTAAAAACCTATCAAGCTATAAAGTATCACATCTGGTGCAATTTATTTTAAATAGCCATACAAAGAGAAAGAAGTGTCCACTACAATGTGTTTTGTTACTTTCTGTCTTTCCTGTTGCAGCTATTTGTAACTCACTTAAGTGTGTTCCTCCTCCTCACACCGGGCAAGGTTATTTATTAACACGTGTCTCTGGCACCGGCATTAACAGCAGGCTGTACAGATCACATTCTCAACCTTTGTGTTTTGATAACAGGAGGATACTATCAGTGCAGGGTTGTTTTTTTTTAATGCTTCAGTAGCACAATGAAGGAGGGGGACTATTTTCTCTTTTCTAAAACATCTTCAGGAACGAAGTTGATGTGACTTAGACAAATGATAATTTCTATAATCTTGTATATCTATGCAAGTGTGTGTGGCTATATAAACATGTGTGAACAATGCACAGAATGTAGCCACACCTATCATTTTTATGCCTCCTCGCCGACGACAGCCGTGGCAGGAGGCATCGGGTTTTCGGGTCGTCCGTCCATCTGTACGTCCGTACCATTCTCATGAACACGATGTCTCAGGAACGCTTTGAAGGGATTTCTTCAAATTTGGCACAAATGTCCAACTTGACTCAAGGATGAACTGATAAGATTTCGGTGGTCAAAGGTCAAGGTCACTGTGACTTCACAAAACACGTTTCTGGCCATAACTCCAGAATTCATATGCTAATTATGCCAATTTCACAAATGTCTAATACGATAGAGTGATGAAGTGATGACATTTTGGACAGACATGGATGTAAACTGCAACTTCACTGGTTGGTGCAGGCAATACAACAGCGAGGCGGAAATTCTAGTTTACTAAGTGAGAAGGTTCGGTTAACCAGTGTGTGAAATGTCTTCTTTGCCCACAAAGATTTGAGATGATAACTCTGGTCAGACTTTACCCAATCTTAATCGAAACAGGGCAAAAGCTCCTGAACTTGAAGGATTAAAGAGCAAGATTCATTATACAGACTATCTCTTTTTTTAAACTAATTGAAAGGTAAGACAGTCATTATCGTCCTGGTACAATTTAAAACTGCAATTACTGTATGTGTTAACAAGACTCTTGTTCCATCTAGTTACTAGAGGGTACACACACAGAGCAAGAGGGTCATTTTGAGTGAAAAAGCCAGGACATAGTGGGCTTAGTTTTCATATTTACATATTTGCACTGATGTTCTGTATCATCTTCTTTTATCTAGCAGGTTGTTCATATTAATATTACAGTGACAGACTGAAGAAATCACCACCAGAAACACAGGAGTCATCTCAGAGCCTCTGAAGTTTCTTGAATTATCCTCATTATAATGGACCAAATACATCAACATGTTATACATAATGTGTGCCTGTGTGTTTGTTGTGTGTAGCGCTGAAATAGAGAAACTGTCAGTGGTTGGTTCTCCTTTCTGGATGGCTCCAGAGGTGCTGAGAGACGAACGCTACAACGAGAAGGTAAAGTCACCAAATTTGACCTCTGACCTCAAGTAGCAAGTAGTGGTATAAGATGAGATGTTGTGGAAAATAAACTCAAGTAGGATTACATTAGATGAGTATTGATTAGCAAATCACCAATGATGCATAGAAAATGAATGAGTTGGGATGAAGATGCACAGTTTCCATTTATCTTGGAACTTCTAGAAAAACACACTAAAGAGCATTTTAGTTGTTTGCATGCCTTTATGTGTGTCTATCTGTTTTCAGGCCGATGTATTCTCCTATGGGATAGTCCTGTGTGAGATGATTGCGAGGGTCCAGGCAGACCCTGACTATCTTCCCCGCACAGAGGTGACTGCTCACCTACTTCTCACCTACTTTCCACCCTATAATCTCGTATCATTCCATCTGTTTGCTTTGTACACAGGTTGATCTGTTGGTGTCCCATAATTCACTCTGTTTGTACTGTGTAACATGCACATGACTCATACAGACCTTAAACTCTGTCTTTTACTTAATCAATGGATGGAGGGTTGATCCTTATTATCCCATCCTGGCAAAACTTTAACAGAACTGTAATCATTGATCGTCTGGCAGATATTATAGCTTATGACATACAGTACATATTGGTATTTGTGTAAATCATCCACCATAGAGGACTTTGTTTTTCACAATCCTTGTCCTGGTCCTTATCAAACATATTTATATGTTTATCATAAAAAACAATGATGGGTTATTGTATAAGAGGCAGATTTTTAAAGAAGCATTCAAATGTTGATATTGTTATTAGCCTCAAACATCTAGTTTTGGTTGGGATCAACTATTATATAGTTGTAAGTCAACCTTCTGATTAGATTTATCTCCATGCTCCCCTAATGTGAGATAAACGTCTTTTTATTTAATATGCAAAGAAGGGAATCAAAAGTCTTAATATATATTTTGTACATTAACTAAATGTAGATTGTCTTAAACACAGTTGAATGCAGCTTTTTACAGCTTTTTTGTCTTAAATTTAATTCTAAAATATTTACCTTTTTACCTGCAGAGATATTGTTTTCTATCACACAGTGTTATTTAAACTGTCAGTGGACTGAAAGAGCCAAAATGCAAACTTGGCAGTCAGCAGGACCGTGTCAGAGGGATTAGTTTGACATGAAGCTGTTTTTTGGCAGAAGAGTTGCCTGATGTCAAACATCTGATGAAGCTCTGTCTATCTCTCTGTCTTTATCCCACTTTTAGAATGGTAAATACGAATTTCCTGTTTAACTTTCTTATATCCAAATCTCTCTGTCTCTCTGTCTTCTCTCCCTCCTGAGCAGAACTTCGGCCTGGACTATCACACGTTCCAGCACATGGTTGGAGACTGTCCGCCTGACTTCCTCCAGCTGGCCTTCAACTGCTGCAATGTGAGTCCACCACTCTCCTGTCCTGTCCAACCAGTCTGTCCCAGTCTCTGTCAATTAAGACATCGCAGTATTGTAACAATCCCTGTCGATTTCTGATAAAACTGAAGAGAAACCAGTAAACATGTATCTGCTAAAGTTAGTGCACGGTGGTCATGTTTTGTCATGTTTAAGTGCCTCTATACCAACAAGGTGACAAACTTTTCTTTGTGTTGAGAGAAAGACATTTCCCAAATGGCTTGTTTACTGCAGGTTTTTTCTTGGGATTTCCACTGTTTTATTTTTAATTTCTTAATTAAATAGAGGGGCAATCTGATTATCTGAATAATCTGATTCAGCTCACTATCCGGGGGGTCTTCTGTTCACTAAAAGCTGGATCAGTTACTTGGTAGACTCGTCTTTTCTATATTCATACATTGATTTGTTGTATTGCCATTGAGATGAGGAGGGACATTAAGTAAATCAAACCAAAACAAATAGAGTTTTTTTTTCATGAGAGTTTACTTTTGCTAACGTCAGATCATAATCACTGGACTGGAATTGTGTTTTTATATTCTGACATAATGACAAACCTCAGAAGACGAGGGCATTAAAGATTTTGGAGCACCCTGCTGATTGATCCTATATTGGCTCCCTCCATCCCTTCTCATCCTTGTCTGTTGTCTCGCTTTTATCATCCTTTTCTCCCTTATCCTTCATTCAAGTCTTTTCTCCAGAGCACCCCAGTGTAATTTAATTTTCTTAATAGTCAGTTTTACAGTTACTTTCTAGCATCTTCTTTCAACCCCTTTGAACTTCCCTGTCAGCTGTATGTCTTCATCTTTTAGCCACATTTTTGTCCCTTGTCTTGTTTTTTCCATCTGTTCTTTTTCTCTCTTAGCAGCCGTCTCCTTTGTTTTGCTTCCCCCTTCCCTCATCTTCAATTGTTTTTCCAAACACTTTTCTTTTGTACCACTTTCTGCTGAGAAACTGTGTTTTTGAAGTAAAGTACCAATAAAATCCATTTATTTTTTATTGAAAACCAGCTTGTGAAATACACTGCAAATGCTTGTAGAGGCACCAGCTCTGGTCTTTTTGTTTATGTAAATTGTTGTATAACTAACAAAGTAATATTTTGTTAATGTTTAATGCTTCTGGAGCAAACTTTTTGGAGCAAATGGAATAATAATAATAATAATAATAATAATAATAATAATAATAATAATAAATTAAATTTTTATTGCACACTTTAGAATACAGTTAAATCTCAAGGCACTTCACATAAAGGGGAAAACAATTTACACACACAAAAAAAGAAATAGGATAAATAAAATTATAGACAAAGTGTTAAAAGTAGGTAAAATTACTTTAAAATTATAGTAATTATAAAAACCCTGGGGGAAGGCTAAGAGGAACAGGTGAGTTTTAAGATTAGATTTAAAAACAAGTGAGTCTGAGGCCCTAATTGATCCTGGGAGCTTGTTCCACAGGCGTGGCCCTAGCAACGAATCGTGTTGGTGTATGTTTTGCTTCTCCCTGATAATAATCTGATGAGTGCAATTGATCCCTGCTTCTGCACCGTGTTACTGTATACAAATATAAATCTCATCTTTCTCCTTTTTTTCCTCCCCCAGATGGACCCTAAACTCCGTCCATCCTTCCCAGACAACGTCAGGGACCTTGAGGAGATTCTCGCACGCCTTAAAGTTGAAGAGATGGAGCACGAGTGCGTCCCACTCAGTGGGGAAAACGACAAGAAGACCATACCCAAAGGTACCAGCGCTGCACAAAATCTCACTCTGTGATCCCGTGACCTGTCATTTCAGCTTTAGCTTTACCGTCAATAAATATCACCTCATTTTCTTTACAAGAAGATGCCTGCAAATTCCTGTAAAGAAATAGAAACTGTAATCCAAGCAGGGCAACGGAAACCTATTTTATATCCTTCTCCTGGCCTCCCTAGCTGTTCACCCCCAGGCTCTGCTTGTACTCGTATCTAGTCAGACTGCCAGCTAGTCAATATTTCACTTGTTATCCTGTCAGTTTCGAGCCTCACAAAAAACTTCTCTCCTCTCCTAACACCAGTTCCTCTTGCAAAGCACATTATTGATTCCATGCTTGTTCAGTCAGTCATATTTAAACTTCACTTCCTTTTTAGTCCAGGGCTCGACAATAAACCCTTACACACTTGATAAAACACTATATTTATTAAACACTATACACAATTTATTTTAATTAATTCCTTAATTAAATAGTTCATGTTTTTTTCTGATTTCTGACTAGAACAATTTGGCACACAGTGCTGAGCTGCATCTCAAAATAATCTCCAGCTTTCAGATGATGTACACAACTTCTATGTGACATCTACTGTTGACCTGCTATTTCCCTTAAAGGCCCCCTGTCCCCCCCCTAAAATAGACACAAATGGGTCTGTTGTGGGTATTAAAGGGTTAACTGCATAGTATCTTAATTACTCAACATATAAGGTGATTGAAAATGGCAACCATGTTATCAGTTTCAGCAACCAAAGCTGATGCCTGGCATCCACTTTTAAAAAAGTTAGTGTTGAGCCCTGTAGTCACACAATCAGCTTGTCAGGAGAGTAATATCCCCATTTCCATCTGGATCCCCTGTTCTTTGCACCCCAGTAAGTTATTCAGTAAAATCTGTTCTAACATTTATCCGTATCACACTTCGAAGTAGCGGAGCGTAGAGTCCTTGGTTGCTGATAATATATACTTCACCATGACTTAGGTCTGAGATTTTAGATGCCTATTTTGAGATACTTGATCCATGCAGGTCCAGGTTTCACTTCTAATTTGGTCCAGCGTCCCGCCGCCTGCATGTCTGACCATCACAGAGTGTAATGTTTTTGTTTAGACAAGCCAAACGGCTCCTTTTCCTCAGAACTAGAGTGTGTGAAGAAGGAGAGCACGAACATATGACGTCACAGGACGCAGGAGCGATTTATAGCAGTGACATAAACATGGTTTCTCATATCTGGTGTTGTGTTGTTAATTTAGATCAAGCTAGCACAATTTATGAAACATAGTCTGGACCTGTTGGCATAAAAAATATCTCTTGTGCAGCTATTATTATGTGGGAAACACGACCTACGTCATGGAGTACGTCATGAAGTCCTCCCTCCAGCTCCCTCTCTCTGTTTACCTGATAACATCAGCATTTCCTCAAAACAAGGATCACCCTCGTAGTAGGAAATATTTCTGTTGCATAACTACTTTTTTGCCAAATATTTTGGTATTTTTGGTCCTCATGAGTCACACGAGTAATTCTTTCAGATATTTCCTGGCATTAATGAGATACACGGCCTCTCAGAAGAGCAACAATAAATGAGATTTGAGAGGAGGTTAAAATAAATTAAACATTTTTTGTGGTTAGCTAATCTGTTTATATGTATTAACTTTGGGATTAACTGATTTTTAGCAAACTTTTTGTGCTTAAATGAACCATCTGTTTTTTAACAAACTGAGACTCAATCTTTTTCAAGACATGCCTTTTTTCCCCCTGTGTCTTTCATCCTCAAATTCTTCTTTTCATCCTAAAATTTTTTCCTGCTGCACTTTTATGAGAATGTTAAGATCAGTGCCTTTGGAAACATTTGAAGAAAAGGGATCTCATGTCTCTTTACTCTACGCAGGTTTTAGCCTGTATTGCCACCTAGTGGTTACATTAGATTATCTATTTTACCGTCAGAGCATAATTAAGAAAATATGACAATATGATATAGAAGATACTCCTCTAGACTTACAACTCATTAATATTACAATAGAATGTTATAGTTTTATGTAAATTTTATGCAACATGTGTCACAAAAACTGACCTGTCTCTTCGTTCAAGGTGAGAAGCTCCAGGGCTTCAAGCGACTGAACCCTCTCGGTTTCCAGGATGATAAAATCCCTCCGAAATCTCCCCGCCCCCGACGAAACATCTGGCTCAGCCGCAGCCAATCAGAGATCTTCTCCTGCAAACCAGGGAGAAAAATCAATGTCCAGGACCCTTACTATGAGCCCCCCATCGCCCAGCGAGCCTCTAAAGCTCGCAAGATCAACCCGTTCACCGCCCGAGAGGACCTGTGTGGGGGCAAGATCAAGTTTTACGATGTGCCCAGCAAGTCCGTCTTCTCGCTGATGTTTGACCTTCGCTCACCTCCGGGGAGTGTGTACAGTAACCAGCCATCTGCTCATGGACCTGGAGGAAGCCAACAGTCTTACTTCTGGCAGCAGTTGCCAGGACGACAGTGTCATTCCGTACCAGTTTCCCCCGTGCTGCCCCGCTCCGAGGTCTTCCCCCTCGCTGCTGTCGTTAGCTCCAATAACAACGGTTCTGTTACCTGTAACTCCAGCCAGCTCTCCACAACGCTGCCAGGTCAGTTGTCTGATGAGGACGTCCTTTTAGCATTTTTGATATTAAAGTTTAATGTGCCAAAAATTTTAAAAAGAGCTTTTTTTGACAAAGAGCTTAAAACTTGTAACAGCACTCCAACATTATTTGGCATTTTAAAATTGGAATGCATCTGATTTTGATGATGTACATTATGGAGTCCAGTGCCATAAAAAAGAATAAAACTGTAAAAGAATAAGAACATACATGTGGACATATAAAGAGGAATAAATACAAATAAAAAGTAAAACAAATAAAAGACTAAATACGTAAATTTAAAAAATGTTGAAATGCAAAGAGAAATAAATAAAATAATAAATACAATAACAATAACTACATATATAGAATAATAGATATAAGCATTTTCATTTAATCCCTATTGCTTTTGGCAGTAGAGAAATGAATAAATAAAGGGAAACAAATAAATAAATTGCATTATATAAAAATTAAAAAAAGAATAGAACAATATACAGAATAAATTGAGTAATTTATATGCAAAAATAAATATTTTCATAAGAATATAAATGTGAAAATAAATATTGTATATTTAGTTGTTTCTCTTTATATGTCCAAATTTTTTTATTTACTTATTAATTATTTTATTTATTCCTCATTCCTTTATTCCTTATTATTTTACAGATTTATTATTTTTTATGGCACTCCTATGACCCTCATTGTTGTATGTACATAATACACTTTATTTATATAGCACCTCTCAAAAACAAAGTGACAAAGTGCTTTACAATAAAAACATGATAAAAATAATGAACATCCAGAACTTAAGATATAAACTAAATAAAACAATTTGAATAGTTACAACAACATACCATCAGTTAAGAAAAAGTCATAAGATAAAAATGGCTTTTGGCAGTTAGTACAAGTGGGAAACTGTTGCAGAAACTAAGCCGCAGGTATAGACTTTCGCACCAAATTAGATAATAATTGTTCCCTCCCTCTCTTTCCTGTTTCCCTTTTTCCTCTTTTTTCCTCTCAGCAACTAACTCCAGGTCTGACGCAGGCCAGACGGGAAATGACGTCCGGCAGAAGACAGTGCAGAGTGGCTGGGCGAAGAAATACGTCGTGGTTGAGATCCCACCTTACTGCAGGCAGAGAGGGGGGGAGAAGGACGAAGAGGTGGAGGGGAGGAAGGAGGGCAGTGAGGAGGATGTGTTTGGGGAGAACTGGTCTCCGATGGTCCCCATCTCTGAGAGAAAGAGTGGAGAGGCGATGGACTGCTCCAGCAGCCTGGAGGAAGAGGAGGAACGACAGAGAGGGACAGACACCTGCCCCATGTAACACACACACACACACACACACACACACACACATACACACATGGAGGAGGTGGTGGATTTGGACAAGAGAGGGGGACTTTCAATCCTGGAGGGAGGACATGGAGGTAGTAGAACGACAGACCGGACACATTTCGTTTCAAGATTTTGGAAAAACTAAATAGAAAAGAAAAAAGCACTTGATTTATATCTTTCAAGTGTTTTTATCTTTTTTTAATTTTTTTTCTTTCAATCACATGTTGATTCATAAATCGAGCACACCTGACGTAGATAAAGAACTGTCTTTCAAAGCTATTATCACCCAGGTGTGACGGGACAATTCTCCATTTAGCACAAAAAAAAAAGCTTTTATCAACACAATGGACACTCAGCATAGAGATTATTTTTTTGAAAAGGTTGTTTATATTTAATATTGTGAGATGATGTAGATTTCTTTCCTATAAAGGTTTCTTATAGGCGTCTTGTGTATGAAGAGGGGTATTGAAGATCCCTTGTGTTGTGTATGTGAGTGTTTAAAAATCAAAGTGCTTTGATACTCCCCCCCCCCGTGTTCTTTGTTAGACAAATGTTTATACTAAATCAAAAAAATCCCATATTTTTCTGATTAACAAGACGCTGATATTCAGATGAGAAAATTAGAGATGATTTTTAATAACTGAGTGCCTGAAAAACAACATGCAGCTGTAAGATAATTTACATCAAGTCTCCTCCAACTAATTCACAGGGAACTCTGCCTAGCAGCAGAAATAGTGAATTTAGAGAGGACATGGTTTTAGTTTCGGGTTTCATCGAGCCACTTGATGACACAGTGGTCTTTTTGTTTGGTCAGAAGCACTATAAATCAGTCAAACAAACACCATTCAACAGTCAAAGCGGAGCATTCACAAGCAGTGTTGTTGAGACATCAAATCCTGAAAAGGGAGAGAGCAGAGAAGAGAAGCAGCGTGTCCGTATATTAAACCAAAACACAGCAGCAGGCGGCTTAGGTGCT